>JAECMU010096949.1:0-12853 GCA_016106625.1 Dracogyra subfuscus | reverse complement strand
GGATTGGTCCAAATGACATGTTTTGTTTTTAGAAAATCAGTGTTCATAACACAATAAACCTCAGATTTGCACTACTTTTGGCAGTGCTTTAAAAAGTAAATGAATAATTTCACTTACACTTACAAATGAACGGCATGGTGCTAATCTGCAATACTGTTCATACAGTGTGTAAAGTGGTTATGATGTTCATACTTGTATGCACATAAAAAATTATCGCATTCAATTTTTAAGAAAATAATGACGGTTCATACAGTATTTTCATTGGATAATTAGGTTTTCCCTTCTCCCATTTTAACCAGTGTGGGAAAAGTTCATGTAAACAGACCCATTGCTGTCCATTGATATTAAGAGCAGTGTCTGTGGTGGCTACAGGTTTATTCTCATTTTCTAAATACAATTTGATATTTACCATACGTTAAGACTCTGAGTAGCTACTGACTGAAAGAAGTTTAGTCTTTAACAAGATTTTTTATGCATTGTTGGTTATTGTTTTAGCTTCATGAGTCATGCCCATACGAAGGTGGATCGAACGAACAGTCTTCCGTCAAAAACAACTGCTCCTTATGTGCATGGTGTCCGCCATTTGTTAGATGACAGTGTGCTGGTGGAGTCGCCTTCTTCGTCCATGGAGGACACAGCTTCAGGTAAACTGCCATGGCACAATAGTTTTTTTAGTTTGTTTAAAGCACGTGCAGCAAGGTCATTGTACTGCAGTGATGTTATTAGGTTTTTTAGTTTGTTTAAAGCACGTGCAGCAAGGTCATTGTACTGTAGTGATGTTATTAATATCTGTGTATGTACTATATGTAGTTCAGGCATATGTATTTTGGGCACAGCATTTATTGCATTTACTTTGGTGCAATCTGAAGTCAAAACTTCTGAGGTTTTTTTTTCACAGTTACAAAACATTTTGCTGAACCTCAACATTGAGTAGTATGCATTAATTGTTTTTTTTCATGCCCCCCTCCATCCTTTTTCCCTGTTTTGTTTCCCTTGCATTGGCACAGTACTATTAAAAAGGTATGGGACATAGTATCTTAATTTATCCTATAACTTGCCCATAATATCGTAAACCCATTTGATACTTTGCTTTATTCACGTGGTTAATAACATTTTGGTGTCAATGGGTCGTTTGGTTACAAGCCAACAAAATATGTATTAACGTTTTGATAAAATTTAGTTCCTGTGTGTGATGACAAACTACATTTTGTGCTTATTGTGATGATGTCATATTACCAATGGAGGCAACTTTAGAATTGTTAATACTGAAGAAAAATCTTATAGGATAAATAAATATATATTTTTTAATATTTAAAATATCAATCTCATCTAGTTATTGGGCTTTTATACCAATTAATATACTCTGTTGGTATCCTCAACATATTGTTTCAGCAACTTTGCTGACTCATAAATATCATCAAGTATGTTGGGAGGTTTGTTGGTATTTTCTGGTTTTATGTTCAGTTTTTGTTGTTTTTTGTTGTTTTTTGGTTTAATATATAAACTTACTAATTAATTTTTATTTTTATTTTTTTTTTACAGTGGAAGCAAATGAACTGTCCAATTTTATGAATGATCATGAATCATTCTGGCCTACAATAAATTGGTGAGTAACCCAATCATATATGTAGAGAACTCTTTTGTGTTTATCTGTGTTAACAATTGAATTTAAAACAAAAATTCCAAACACACTTGTAAGAATAAATTTGATTGGATCTTTACTACAATCGGAGGTGTTAAAACCTGTGGCCTGTTAAGGGTGGCAAGTGATAGTGGATGCTCACTAGACTGGGTTTTTCACCTAATGTTTGTTGAATGTTATGTGATAGAAGACAATGATAACAGTCCAGTTATTCACCTGTTACTGACTGTAAATGTTCAAGTTAAAATGCATCATGTTAAGTGTGTGTTTCAGTGATGTGCATACACTTGTTTATCAACAAAAGAACTAGGTCTGAAAAGATATGGTGTGCGGTGTAGACTGATGAAACTTAATTTGTAACGGTAAAACCATTGATCTACAGTGAAAGGTTATAAGTGGGGTTATCTTCTTAATGGAAATATTTTAAATTTTCATTATATTTTAGATCAGTTATGGTTGATTAAAATTTGGCAAAAAATTCGAAAATGTCACAGTTACTTACAGGAATTTGTGGCTAGCTGTCCAGTATTTGTCCATTATTCTCAATAACATTGGCTTTCTGACCAGAATTTTAAAAAACCCCACCCAACTATGATTCATGTTCCAATATATGGTGATTTTTGTTGTTGGTAAAACGATCATATTTATTATCAAATTAGCTGTCATAATCATCTATCAATCCTTGAAAATGACTGACGTGTCGCATTTGTGTCGAAAATATTTGTCAAAGACTACTTGTTCAACTCAAAATTCCAAGGTAGTTTTCATTAAAACCAAAATATAAAAAAATCCCAGGAAGCTGACTTGTCTTTCATTTCCTATTACTAAATCGCTTCCGGTGAGTGAAACAGAGGGAAATATGAATTGGGGAATGCACTGTATACAGTGTACAGTATGTCGACTAGTGAAACGTCGGGCGAGATATCTCGCCTACAGTAGTCAGAAGGTTAATAATAAATAATGCACACATTTTGCCTACACGCCAATCTCAAACACTAAATTGATGGTAATACGGTGTCATATAGTTTAAATCAAATTTATTTCAGCCTTCAATCAGGAGATTCGGACCAACCTAGTAAAAAACTGGAGCGAAGTTACACATGTGAAGGTTATCTAAAGAAAAAGACATTGCTCAGAAGTAACAAGAAACCAACAGTAAGTTGTCCATGTTACACTGGACTGTCTCTTTACTTGGGCTTTAATAGCGGTTATTCAGGCAGGATACAGATGACCATGTTTTTAGTCTACACTAGTGTTTTTGGTTTTGTTTTAGTTCAGGTTCACAGTTGGTATATCAAAGTCCATGGTATGTTCTGTCTGGGAAAGTTCACATAAAAGATATCATGTTGTAATGGAAAAATGAAGTGGGTTTTCTCCAAAGACTATATGTCACAATTACCAAATCTTTGACATCCAATTGCTGATGATTAATTAATCAAAGTGCTCTAGTGGTGTCATTAAACAAAACAAACTTTTAACTTATTAACGGTGGCTACCATAAAGGTTTGACTTAAGAAATGAATGTATAGTTATATAACTGAATTCTTGTCTCGTTATAGATGGCCCCCTGGAAACGCTACTGGTTTGCCCTGTGGGATACAAACCTGATTTTATATCCTGCCAAAAAGCGAGGTTCCGAACGCTCATCGGTAAGTTATTACATTTCTTTCTTTTCACAAGTTGTGCTGCAGTTGCTTGTACATGCCTCGAGCATACAATGACAAGAAAAATAATTTTTTAGGGTTTCAAGCTAGACAGAAAGGGAAAAGTGACTTTTTTGTTTCTAAAATGATTTAGAGAGAAGTGAGGAGATATTGGGAGAAGTGCAAGAATGTTTGTTTTCTTAAAACTAGATTATATAGTATACATGATCGTGTGCAGTAATTAATAAGGTGAGGTTCATTGGCATAGGGCAGCTGTTTTGCTGACCAAATACTGACAAGCTTGATTCCTGCTTTTTGTTACAATCAGGGTTGTTTTAGCAACAAATGTTTAATTAAGAACCTTTCAGATAGATTTTGAACATTAATCTAAATATTAGTTTGTAAAAACATACGTTTATTTTTATTATTGGACACTGACTTCTTTTTTTTTTAAGTTGTAAAACATTTTGTTTAATTTGATATTACAGAAAGGTAGCCAATGGCTAAACTTTGGGATGTTGTTATTTATTTATTCATCCATACAACTATCGATTTATTCATGGAAAAACAGGTTCTTAATGAATTGCAAATATCTGTTGAATGGTTGCAATTACAACCAAAAAAACTGAGCTATGTAACATAAGATGTAATTTTATAGACAAAGAAAAACAATGTCTGCACCCCAAAATTTAATTCAAGTGGTGCAAAACACACCACAAGAGTATGAAGCAACTACATTTTCTCCTCTACCGATTATTTTGACTCTTGCTATTTTCCCCTCAACGTTTTGAAGAGTGCAGTTTTCATACTCCTTAGTTTTCCACAAAATAAAAGACTGGTATGGTACTGAATGTTAAAACAATAATTTGTTGTTTTGTTTTTCAGTTTAAAAGTACCCCAAGCAAAGTGATGTCCATTGC
This sequence comes from Dracogyra subfuscus, assembly GCA_016106625.1. Taxonomy (NCBI): domain Eukaryota; kingdom Metazoa; phylum Mollusca; class Gastropoda; order Neomphalida; family Peltospiridae; genus Dracogyra; species Dracogyra subfuscus. Next base: position 8,648 of record JAECMU010096949.1, on the reverse strand, counting down.
ATCCTGGATCGTTGTCATGGGAGACGACCCTCATCAGCCTGATGCATTCCAGCTCACAGACACTGGGAGAGGTTTGTCCTACACACATTTCTTTTATTAGTTCACAAATATACCATCCTCCCTTACTGAGGACGGAATATTTGTTATGCTTGAATGTTAACTTTATAACATAGTCAAACTAAAAACAGACAAAATGTTTTTACCTACTTATAGTCTAATAACAGGATAAATACGCCATTACATGTTTGAATTTTCAATAAATGCTGTGTCAGTTTTATTTTTAAATTATTGAAAATCCTGCATCCAGAGACAAGACTCCAGGACGGACATGTAAAAAGTATTCGCCCTCACACTAAAATGCTTTGAGGATAAAAGCACAACAAAATTACCATGAGTTAACTTCCTTGGATAGAGAAAACTGGTTCATGATTGAATTGGTTTAATTGACACCATTTGTTTTTTAATTCCTGTGATTTTTTCCCACATCTGTAGCTGTATAGTTTAAATAGTGAAAATTATGAAGAATGACTTCATGTGTGAATAACGATGTCATTCATGATTTCGAAATAAAGTTCGGAACATTTACCATTGGTATTTTGAAAGATGCTTTGCTGTGCTTACGAAAAAGCAAAAGTAGAAATAACTGTTTTTATTCATTATTGGAAATACAAACTGTAAAATTGCTTTAAACCATATGGCTAATACTGAAAATGGTATGATAAAGTTAACAATCCATCAAATGTTTAATCCATGTAAAATTGTGATGGCTGTCAATATGTTACAGCCACGAATAGTAGTTCCAAGATATGTAAACATTTGTTTGACAATTAATTAATTTGGCCCTACCGTATTACAAACACTGAGTTGACCAGATACATGTTGAATTTGTCAAAATTGCTCATTTAAGCAAACAGTTATAAGTAATGGGTAACTTTCAGATAAGAGTGAAACCTCTCAACACCAAATCCTCTATAAACCAGAATCCTCACAAAACCAAACCTTTTATAAACCAGAATCCTCACAAAATCAAACCCTCTGTAAACCAGAATCCTCTCAAAACCAGACCCTCTATAAACCAGAATCATCTCAAAACCAGACCCTCTATAAACCGGAATCCTCAAAATACCAGACATTTGTCATGGCCCCTTTTTAAATATTTGTACAGAAGAGAACCTCTCTAAACAGGATACCTCTTACTTGGTCCTGAGGGTGTTTTCGGTTTAGAGGAGTTTTATTGTATATATGTTATTATTTTAACACAGTTTTCTGTTTTCTCTCGACAGGAAATGTTTACAAGTTCCGAGCGGGTACACAAGAACAGGCATTACTGTGGTGTCGTCACTTGAGCGAGGCAACAAAAGGACACAGTAATAGTCACCGAGTAAGTAACCGTACCGGACAGTGCTCCATGCATTTCCACATTTTGTGTTCCTGAAGTGTAAATCATGAAATTAATGCGAGTAAGATTATAATGCAAAAAATGCATTGGTGCAATAATCATTTGACACATTCATGGCTCAAAGTTAAAAATTTGTCTCGCACAGCAATGTTTAATAGAATCAGCCCACTGTCGGCAGTTTTGTGCCTGCTTATGGCAATTTTTTAAAGTGACATTTGCAGCATATAAACGTGACTGAAAGATTATTTTGCTGTCTGTCGACATGTTTCAAATGTGCAAATGTTAAATATTGGCAGATAATGTATACCAGGTATATATATTTTTCCATTGTTAAGCATCACCAACGGCACTTTTATCGATATATTTCAAATGTGCAAATGTTAAATATTGGCAGATAATGTAAACCAGGTATATATATTTTTCCATTGTTGAGCACTTTTGTGCCATTCATGATGCTCTCTACTTAACGGCAATTTATATCTCAACGGTGGCACTTGCCATCAGTGCAGTATTAAGTTTGAGCTGCTCATTTAGAGGATAACTGTGGTATTTGACACTTCTGCTGATATAACTCTGGGTCACTGAGACATAAAAACTACCTCACCATGTCAAGGAATCGATCATGAGATAAATTACATTGTTTGATGTTTATCGGTTGGAACAGCCGTAGTTGTTTCATCAGATTCTCCTCTAACTTTTAGAGCCAAATAACTATTTTAAATTTAATGTATACATATATCATTAATAAAATGCATATTTCAATGCTTTTTCTTTTTTTCATTCCAGGCTTCAATAAATCTGATGTCATTTGACTGAACTGGTGATTTCAATGAAAAACGCTCTTGCTCAATTTAAAACAGTTGTTGAAACCTGTGGCCAACGGCCTTTTTAATGACGACGATGACGATTCGTGAATCATCATTTTTATCAACGACTGGTGAATCAGCTGGCCTGAATCTCTCACCACAACTCGACGGCATGATGAGGCCGAGGTTAGGTCAAGGTTACGACTTGTCTCTGCAAACCCTCTTACTGTGCTGATGAAATTCTGTTGAGAAAACATCTTTCAAGCCATTCCTAGCTCCTCCTGTGAACTTGGAAGTAAGAGGCTTTAGTGTGCATTCCATCATTTGAGCTGCGACAGACATAACTTTGACCTGTGGGTTGTCCCTGGTAAGAACCACAAGTGAGAAGTGCTTCCCAGCTGGAGAAGATCTTTAACTTCATTCCCTGATTGGGAGAACTGTTAAGCCCGGTACCTGCTTGTGGAGATCTGTACATCAACATGGAGATCTGTACATAACATGGAGACTGTAAAGCCATTCTTGGTTTGTGTACAACTGTAAAGCTATTCTCAGCTTGTGTACAACTGTAAATCTGTTCTCAGCTTGTGGACAACTGTAAAGCTATTCTCAGCTTGTGGACAACTGTAAAGCTATTCTCAGCTTGTGGACAACTGTAAAGCTATTCTCAGCTTGTGGACAACTGTAAAGCCATTCTCAGCTGGAGGAGAACTGTACAGGCATTCCCTGACTGGGAGAACTGTTAAGCTGTAACCTGCTTGTGGATAACAGTAAAGCTATTCCCAGCTTATGAAAGCGGTAAAGCCATTCTCAGCTTGTGGAGAACTGAAAAGCCATTCTCAGCTTGTGGAAAACTATAAAGCTATTCTCAGCAAAGCCATTCCCTGCTTCAAGCCCAGAGAACGCTAACCATACAGCACCTAGCCAGTGTCGTCCTGTCCATGCAACACTCAACTATTCATCATTTATGCAGTTGTGCTTCCAAATGTTCCGGGTCCTATGCAATGAGGTTGACAGTGCCTGTTCTACTGGTTGTGGTCCACTGTGCGAATGTGTTACGTCAACGGACAAGATGTGGACAGCATTTACAGACTACGTAGAGTGGTGGAGACGCTATAACTAGTGTAAACATTCTGTGCTCAAACCACAGATTCTAGTGCAATGCATTCGTTTGTAATCTTGTCAGCGTAGTGCACACAGTCTGTGATATATATATATATATATTTTTTTTTTTCCCAACATCTTTCGTAGTGGAATGTAAATGTTCATGATGTAAAACATTTCTAGGTCATTAGGGCTAGGTCTGAGTGTGTAAAACATTTCACTAAATTATCTAAAAAAAGAAGCAAAACTACAGTTATTTTCTAACAAATAACAATTATTACATTCGCTAGATTTAAAATAAAATTTGCCAATTGTTCCTAAACTTTGCAATTGGTGAGTGGCACACCTAGCTCTGGTCATGTTGTAAAAGTTTTGTATGTCATGTTGTAAACGTTTCATACGTTATGATGCAAACGTTTCATATGTCATAGTGGAAACGTTTTATACATCATGTTAACATTTCGTACTTCATGATGTAAACATTTTATTTGTCATGATGTGAAAGTTTCCTATGTTACAATGTAAAAGTTTCGTACATCTTGATGTAAATATTTCGTATGTCAGGATGTAAGCATTTACTTCTTTCTGTAGAAAGGAATGTGCCGATTGAGATTTACTTCAGAAAGAAGTATCATCACGATTTTACTTACTTGGCATCCTTTAACGGTTTGCCCGATGTCAACATATACCAGTTGACAACACAATCATGTTTATCAATACTCACAGCAAAATATAGGGTTTGACACTTAACAAATGATCAAGCATGTTCAAGTTACGAAGTGTAACAAGTTGTTAAGAATGCAGGGTATTCATTATTTTAAATACTAATGGGAGGAATCGAACACAAGTATAGTATTGTCAGGTTTCTCATTGTGATTAGGTGTGAATCATGTCTTTTTCTTTTCTTTTTTTTTCTTTTTATTTTTGAAAATTCCATTTTTACCTGTAGTTTAGTAAGACTTGAGAAAAATTGAGATATGTTTGCCCCACCCTCCCACTCCCACTCCCAAAAGAAAGTACCAGTGCTTCCTGTCAGCATTTGCTCAAATCTAATGCATGTTTTAGGCATTCCTATTCCATGCAGTTACATGAGGATTTTCAGTAACAATATTAATTATAAACAGCAGACATTTGCACACAGATGATATGATCATGTGATGGTTAATATATATTTTTTTAATAATAAAACAAATCTAGATATTTAATGTAGGCAGATACTTTAATCTTTAAAAAATACTATGCATGTAGAATTGGTACTTTATAGTGGGTACTAATCTGGGATTAAAAACAGAAGGGACTTTTTCCTCGTCTTGCCAGAAAAAAAGGACAAATTACATCAACACAAATTAATTTGATTAAACTTTGAGATATTGTCGACGATAACTGGGAAGGGGAATGGGATGTACAATACCCAATATTTACCAACAATGATCATTTGATATTAGCATTACCTACAACTTGGTGGTAGCAATAGCATAGTAGCTATAACAATCATATTTTTATCATGCATTTACAGAACAAAATGGGACTACTGGTAGGCTACACCAAACAATTAATTTATAAAAAAAAATGAGGCATTAAAGAAAAAATGCAGCTTTTCTTATTGCCTTCAGCAACACAGAATATGAATATAATGTTTAACTATTTTCAATTATGCATATATACTTTCTACATAATTTGTGTACATGGATGTAGAAATAAGAAAAAGGTTTTTTGTTTGTTTTTTAAATCATTCTTTATTAATAAATTAAAATTTGTAATAAAAAAATTAATATTTTTAACAAGTTTTTATTGTCTGGATCATAAAACTACATTATTTAGTTGGTCATGTTCAGTGTGGTATTTTACTGAATCGTACACAGTGTACCCGTAGTGACTGTTTTCACTGCAACTCATTGGCTGTTTCTTTGGTGGTCACATTGACTGACTTGATTGTTTTAAACATGCATCTATATTTGACTCACCCCAGCCCTCACTTCCACCATCACTCCTCCAAGAAAAAGTAATGCCTTAAAATATTGTTGTGCCTTTGTTTTGCCTACCTGCTGCTACTTTTATCTGGACTCTTTGTGAAAGAGGAGTTGGGTATTGCATGTGCCCGTATTTAACATATATACAGAACTTCTCTCATGTTGTTTTCGCTTCCTATTTATTGCAGAAGTTAATTTTGTGCAAGAATATATACTACAAGACTGTAATGTTTTAGTAATATGTTCTTTCGCAAATAAATGCAATAAATAGGAAGTGAAAACAACGTATGTGAAGTTCTGTATTTATTGCATACCTCTTTTTTATTTGTTACAATTGTTTTTTAATTTAACGTCATAAGAACACTTTGTTAAATCTATGATTAAAACTCCTTTCATGGATTTACTTAACATTAAGAATTTTACTCTGCGGTAGCCTTATGTAATGTTTCAAATATGATGCGACGTAATTTGTAAATCATATATGACGTCCGTAAATAAAAGGCGCCAACTGCAATTAAAAAAAAAGGGGGGGATAATCTCCCATTTAAGTCTCAGTCCATATTGCATATGTGCGATACAAAATAAATTTATCACACCGTTTTAAAATGTCTTTATTACTATAGCAAGATTGAATAGGTATGTAACAAATCACAATACTGAGTTTTGGGGTGGGGTTTTAAGCCATTCATGTTTTAGTACTTTTACTGGTTTTATTGTACATTATTCTTGATTATTGTTTTATCTTTTCCATACTGTGTATTTTTTCCTATTTATGATATTCTTTGTTCACAGTGTAACTACAAAGCCATTAATTAGATAGAATTTGTAAAACTGGAACTTGGTTTTTACTACTCTGTATTTTTCAAAGGTATACAATATGGATATTTATTTCATCATCGTTATTCTTTCAGTTAATGTCATGTCTATAGTGTTCCCTGCTATCATATTTCAAATCTAAGGATGACTAGGCCCTTTGTGAGCATGAATAATGAGAATTTTAGTCAAATTAAAAACAAAAAAATATATTAATTTAATAATAAGTGTTTTGTATCTAAAGTTTATAAAGTTTAGATACATGGTATCATTTAATGTGTTTTCATATACCCAAATGATATTATAACTTATATACTTATTTACTGTAATGTACTGTGAAGAAGTTATTATTGCCAGTATTAAGAGTGTCTGCATGTTATACATGTTAAACGGCAAGCACATTTTAAAAAACTAAAAGCTGAATACTGTACATATATGTAAAGATTGTCACAATTGTCATGTAAGTTATTCATGTAAATGTACGTGTGTTTTTATTACACTGCATTGGCAGAAATACTCATGGAATATTGTCATCTCTCAAGTAATTTATTAGGTCATAGGGGCCTAATGGACAGGGCCCTAAAGGGTAAAATTAAGTCAGTTTTTAAAGCAGAATTCTCTTACACTATATCTTTAAACGTTTTCTCCAAAACTACTCGACTAAGTCCCAACCAAATTTTGTGTATATAGATTTGATAATTGTGACCACCTTCATGTGAGAGGTGGGTTTAGTAAAGGTAAATGTCAAGTACTCTGGACAAACATAAAGATCTGGGGGCTAATTCACTAAACTCTCACAACTTTGCGATCTCGCAGTGCAGTGCTAAAAGACTTACAAAGAGGATGCTTGGTTGTCTAGCAGAGCCTAAGAAACCTGAGTGAATGAGCCCCATGGTCTGACCCATTGTTGTTGTTGTTGGGATAATATAAATAATAAACATCTGTAACGAGGATATTCTTGTCTGCCATTATACAAAGATCTATACTGATGGAAAGAACTAAAAGAACATGTATTCAAGGCCAAGTATGTTTCACAGCTGTTGTAGTCTATATAACATCCAGAGATGTAACGTGGACTTGTTTTGTACCAATCAAACCACAGGAACTAAGAATTAATTACATTCAATATGCAATGAATGCGAACAAGTAACCAGTTGGCCTATTTAATTAAATTCATGGTTGTGACTTTGAATGGGGTAGATATATTAAAATTTAAAAGATGTATAAAACAAAACGGTTATCTTTCTGAACGGTTGTATGTACATACAGGGGTAACATTTTGTCTCTGTAATATGTCACAGAATGAGGAAACAAAAATGTATGTGTGCTGCATTCCACTTTGTAATAAGTCTTTGACAAACATGCTTCTCTATCGATTTCCTATTTTCTTAATTTTTAAACATTATGCAAGATTTAAAACTGTGCAATTGTAATTGTATATGCTACTTCATGTCAAATGTTTCAAGCATTAAAAAAGTAATGTTTGAACAGATTTCTTGTGTTTGTTTTTATTAACTCTTAATGTGTTACCCAGTGGTAAAGTGCTCGCTTGATCTTGATGCATGGTCGGTCTAGGATGGATCCTCGTCGGTAGGGTATGGGTACGGGTTTTACGTTCCCCTGTCACTAAGGTTCAGGCACGCCCACCCCGGACTTAGCCTCTGACTTCGCCAGTGACCAATTCCGGGACAGGAGGGGGTAGGTATTTGGAATAAAAATTAGCAAAGTCCAAATATTATAATGTCTGGAAACATTTAGAGGCCAAACAAAAAATTAGACTGCCAGCCAAAAAATGAAGGTGATTATGGCAATTTAGACGGACCGCCTAAAAATAAAGGGTGTCAGACTATTTACAAAAAAATAAACAAGTTTTTGAGATGACGCCTGAAATTTTTTAAAGTCTGACTAATAAAGTCCATACTCACGCCCGGAGGCAAAGGTTCGCAAAGGAGGGCGTCTATGGAGTCCCGATGAAGTCTCCGATGTTCAGTGAGGTCAAGAAGCTCCGGTATGGGTCGACTGCTAACTGCCGAGTGAGCTGACGGTAATCTGCCCCCGCGAGCGTCTTCATGAGGCGATGGATCGTCGGGTTGTCCATCTCACTCAACAGTAGTCCCTGATTGTAACTTCCAGATCGTCGAATGGTGACGGCGCATGCTTCTATCCCATCTTTCAGCTTGATCTTGGTGAACGCGTATTCTCCATCGGGGCGCCGTGGTAGCGGCTGGTAGGCACGCTGGTCCGGTCGAGTGAAGAGGTGACCAGTGTTTTCTATGTTGGTTCGGATGAGCTTGCTGTAGCGTTGATCCAATCTACGGGCCTGCAGTGACCACTCTGTCCAAACTGTTGGTATCGGCGGTTGTAGCGGCTGACTTAGCTTGGCTGGATGACTACTGGGCAGTGTTACTGCCTTCCGCTTTCCTCCAAGCAACTTGTTGCGCACCAGGGCAGCCTGGGCTTCTGTCTGAACGAAAGTCGGCTTCAGCGCTGGCGCACTCGCAGGAGAGGGTGGTTGACATGACATAGGCAGTGGTTCGTCAGGAACGCTGTTGAATCCGT
>JAECMU010096943.1:0-12784 GCA_016106625.1 Dracogyra subfuscus | reverse complement strand
CAATTTATAATTAATTGTACATGGTTGATGCCAAATATAGGTCACGTGTCATGTTTCCTTTAATATAAATTGGTTTATTCAGCCCTTGAAATTCGGACAAGTTTGTTTCAGCAGTTAAGTGCCGTCGTAAATCAATTTTGCAACGGCACAACAGCGGCAATTTTAAAGAAAATATTAATGCTGTCAAAAGTATTCATATATGATCCTCTGCAGTAATAATATGCTAAAACATGACATCTCAACTTTACTTTCGTAAGCTTCTATACTGGAATAAACCGATTTATATTAAATTGAAAACATTGGGCCACACTCGATTATAAATGCTTTTTTCTGGGATCTTTAATTGGACAGTTCAGAGAAAAATGCCTAGACTTTTCATCACTCTTAGATTTGCGACGGCAATGAAATGCTGTCGCAAATCAATTTAACGATAGCTTTTGCGACAGCATTGCCGATTGCCGTCGCGAATTTCGAGGGCTGGTTTATTCCAGTATAGAAGCTTACGAAAGTAAAGTTGAGATGTTATATTTTAGCATATTATTACAGCAGTGGATCATATATGAATAATTTTAACAGCATTAATATTTTCTTTAAAATTGCCGTCGTAGTGCCGTTGCAAAATTGATTTGCAACAGCACTTAACTGCCGTAGCAAACTTGTCCGAATTTCAAGGGCTGTACAAAGTCGGCTCAGTCATTTAGAAATCTGAAAAAAGTTTAGTAACATAGTTGCACGTTCCCTTTGACCATTTCGCTATGTGCACAAAATCATATGCTGTTCAGAAATTAAAGGGGCTGTCCTGAGTTTCAGCAATAGTAAGAGTTCTGTGCCCTCCACCCCCCAGCAAAATAAACATGCTTTATTTATTTATTGTTTAAAGCAGTATTTTATGTAAAACACTGCTAGAGGCACTGATTTTCCGCGATTGCGGAATCGCGGAAATACCTATAGATCTGAAACGGAATTCCCGATTTTTTTCCGAAACATTATTTAACTTTAAATAGCACATTTGATTAATTCAAATTTATTTTTCGAACTAGAAACTAGACACCGACATCTGCCTGTGCTACACTACGACACTATTACCTTTGTATGTTACGCCAAATGTTTAATGTATCGTAAAGAAAACTGAAAATGTCCGATGTCTGTGTCGTGGCGTATTCGCTCGCGCGCGTACGTGTATGTGAGAGTAACAAAAACAGGGTTTTTTTAAATACTGAAACGGAATTTTTTTGAATTTGTAACATTATGAAAAGTGAAAAATCTGAAACGGAAAATCAGTGCCTCTACACTGCACACATAAAAACATTCGGGATTTCCCATGCCTTAATTATTTCAAATTTTGTTTGGCGGTTGAAATTTTTTTTGACACAAACGATTTTGTCATTCGTTTGAAGGTTGTGCAAAACCAATATCAACATAAACAACGTATTGTTTGTGCAAAATCTGTAATTACTTGTTGGAAAATCCAAACAGACATGTCTTGGCTAATATCACTGTTTTGAAAAACTGTGCAGTGGGAAATCCCTGACCTAGATGTCCATCATGTGCTTGATGGTAATGTTTTAAACAGCTTTTTCTCCATCGTGCAACGTGTCCAACTGTTTCCTTCATGACAACTGTCTACTTTTATTATAAAATGCTAGCTATGTTAGCAAGCCACTGATACATTATTTACAAATTACGGATGTTTACTGAAATTATCAGTCCTGACATCATGATATTCAGTCTTTAAAGCATGTCACAGTTGTAACATTTATGAGTACATGTAGGTTCTTATAATATTATATTATATACCGAAGCAATTTGAAGACACTGATGATAAACATGTATGTTAAAAAAAATTGTAGACTGGTGTCATGAAGGCTCTCTAACCGCTATTCCAAACCAATTGGAATAAGTCATTCAAGTACGATTCTCGGTAGAGTTCAACTTTTGTATAGCTTCTTTCGGACTGAATCAGTTCTATTTACAGCAAACACGATGACATTTTTAGCGACTGTACACAGTGTCGGGACAAAATGACAGCTAGTATTAAATTTGTGACTGTCAAATCATGTCAATACATAGCCTCATCTGACTCCTGTGAAGGTACCTGTGTAGCTACCGCTAGCAGCCCTCAAAATTCGCGGCGGCAGTAGGAAATGCTGTTGCAAAAGCTATCACAAACTTGATTTGTGACAGCATTTCGTTGCTGTCGCAAATCTGAGAGTGGTGAAAAGTCTGTAGCCATTTCTCTCTGAACTCTGTCCAATTACAGATCCCAAAAAAAACCATAAATTTATTATTGTGTGTGGCTCAGTTTCCTCAATTAATATAAATTAATTTATTCCAGTATAGAAGCTTACGAAAGTAAAGTTGAGATGTTATATTTTAGCATATTATTACAGCAGTGGATCATATATGAATAATTTTGACAGAATTAATTAATCTTTACTTTAAAATTGCCGCCGTAATGCCCTTGCAAAATTGATTTGCGACGGCACTTAACTACTGTAGCAAACTTGTCCGAATTTCAAGGGCTGCGTTAGACTGATTTAGTTTAAAATCCATTTTTGTCTTGCCACAGCAAATAATTTGCCATGAAAAAATAAAATATTCACGGCAATTTCATGGGCAGCAAGAAATTGTTTATATGCATCATCCAACAGACAGGCTAGTACAGTACACAGCCTTTGTTATACCAATTTTACTGTTAGCATGTTTGCTACTCTGGATTGTAAGTCAATTTAAATGCTGAGTTTGTTAATTGTTTTGACAATTTATCATATACAGCATAGTCAGTCCGCAGTGACGTGCCAGTTCTAATATTTGTATTTTAATTACGGGGCTAAACATTTAGCTTTTTTTCACGAGAAACCATGCAGATTCCTATGGAAGTAGTCTACGGGAATCCTCCCGATTCTAAACATTTTCAACATTTTCACAGAACTTTTATCAACAGTGTTAACTAGTATATATAGAATTCTGTGTCATATGGTACTAACTGTATATGGATTGAAAAAAAAAAGCCAACCCTTACTATTTACTGGAAAGAATAACCAGTTTGTCAGCAACAATTTATCCAATTTTAAAGCAAAAGACCCCCCCCCCCCCGTTTTTTTGTAGTTGTTGGTTCCCTTTTCTCTTTTATAGTCCGTGTTTATTAGGTGTCTTACCAGCCCCAAATTCAGCTGGCAAATATTTTACTAATGTTCGCAAACTATTTGATTGGTTTAATTGGCCATTTGGTTTACTATGAACCACTCAAACCAGTCTGGCGGAAGTTTTTCCACTCGGTCTGGCTCAGTGCAACGCATTATATTTGGAAGATTCCTTATTCGCAAACAGTGCATGGGATACTTTTGCTGATGGATTTTGCACATTGGTTCAGTGTTTATATGGATATTACTGAAGCACATTTCCATATAACTGACAAAAATATGTATTGATGAAGAGAGGAACATAATATCAGTGAACTAACGAAGATTTTTTTTATTTATGTACTACTAAATTTGGGAACACTTAATTACTGTCTACTGTTATTAAGTAAGAACTGAACAAATATGTTCTTTTTGGTGGCAATTTGGTTCATAGAAATGGGCCAACCATCGATTGGCTCCATGCCAGACTAATCTCAATAAACTACCATGTTTCGAACATGCACAGATTCGAATGTATGGTATGTTCTTGGAGCCAGTTTAAACTGAAGCTTGAAAACCTGATGATTTTTTTCATTTGCTAATGTTTTACTCACTCAGATGTTTTACACTTGTGTAGCTCTACTTGTGTGCATCATGGCGCGAATCGGAGATACGCACACATTTTTAGCCCTGAATTATATATTCAAAGTGTCAGAATGTATTTAATGCAATACCGAATAAAACATATTTTTTTTTAATAACTGCATAATTTCTTTTAAGAAATCGATTACTGAGACTGAATACCCACACCTGTCAACCCCAAGTATAGTTTTTCTTTTTTGGATTAGGCCACTTGGCACCAGAAAAGTGTAGCATGTTTGCCAATATAAAATTTTTTATAAATGACCGACAAAATTTTTTTTACACTATTGGAACAATCTCTGTATATGTACTAGTATATATATATATATATCTATTTATAAATATAACATCATCAGGCCAACAAATCAAGTGACTTGCAGGAGTGTATGTTGAACATTTACCACGGTTCAACAATATATAAACTGTCACCCCTCTGCAATCTAGTAGTCCGTGCAGTGCACAAGGCTAGTTGAAGATCCTCCTCCTAAAATGGTGCTAGCAGAGCAGTCAGGTGAAGTTTTAAATAAAATTTATTAAAATCTTTTCAGGCGATTTTGGAGGGTATTGGGAGTGGTCACTCACCTTTCCTGATGGAGATTGTCATTGTTTATTAGTTTATTATTGATTAAGCAGCCCTCAAAATTCGCGGCGGTAATCGGCAATGCCGTCGCAAAAGCTATCGCAAACTTGATTTGCGACAGCATTTCACTGCCGTCGCAAATCTGTGAGTGGTGAAAAGTCTGTAGGCATTTATTTCTGAACTTTGTCCAATTACAGATCCCAGAGAGAAGCTTAAATTTGTTATCGTGTGTAGCTCAGTTTCCTTATATATTATAAATTGTGTTTTTTCCCAGTATAAAAACTTACTAAAGTAAAGTTGAGATGTTATGTTTTAGCATATTATTACAGCAGTGGATCATATATGAATAATTTTGACAGCATTATCTTTTCTTTAAAATTGCAGTCGTAGTGCCGTTGCAAAATTGATTTGCGACGGCACCTAACTGCCGTAGCGAATTTGTCAGAATTTCAAGGGCTGATTAAGATGGTTTGTCTAGACTAGTCCACATAATCATCTGAATATCAATAGTAGTGTGCGTTTCTGCAGTCAGAATAGATAGGAAATGAGTGGCTGAGAGTATACTTTATTAATAAAAATTAGCAATTATGTTGAACACGTCACCTACCTGTACATTTGTACATGTAACTCTTGACAACCCCAAACGTTGCATACTTGTTGAACGGCCCCAAACTGGGTTATTTTCCTAGCATTGCTAACAATTTAAAGAAATTTAAACCCTGATGACAAAATAAAACAGTGGAATCCACCTACAGTCTTTTTGCCAGAGTACAAAGGGTAAAATTATGTACCCTAAAATCTTAGAATTTAATGGATACATTCTTTAAAAAAAAAAAAAAAAAAAGATTACAGTAAGATACTGCTATTTAAGGTTGTCAAAGTACACCAATTACAGTGTCCCAGTTTCAAAAGATTTCAAGATTATTAGGTACCTCAAATTATTTTCTGGCAGAAAATATCACTTAATTGCATATTAATTTATAGAATAAATTAAGATATTTATTGCTGCACAAACTACGTAGCAGTAAAACAGTACAAATCGTATCATATATTCAGATGACCTTGGCATACTATTAAAACTTTGAGAGAACTTTCATATTTGATCAGAATCGGTGCCGTTTCAATCAATGTTAGATTCCATTTTGTCTAATTTGATTTCATTTTCATTTGGGGCTGTTTTAGCATAGTTCCTTTTTCACTATAAATTGTTTCTGGAATGTCAAGTTTGCGCAGTTTGGAACTCGGTTGTTTATTGGCAATGCAACACATGTATTATATTGTGTTTCAACATCATTCTAAAATGTTTTTTGAATGATTTGGAATTATTGCATGACTGCATAGTCGCAGATTCAATGCCAAAATTAAAAAATTTTAATTATAATACAGTTAGTCGGAAAAAGATAGATCGCCTGTCGGACTGGTAGTTGCATTTTTTACTCGCATTTGGCGATTGGGCGAGTACATTTTGCATGCCTGGTTAAAGTATATTTGCATAGCCACAAGCAAATGTAACAGCTATTTTACTTTGTTGAAAATAATTACCGGTATATATTGTGTACAAGACCTTATAAATGGCTTTCTGATTTTTTGGGTTGGATGGGTGGGCTGGGACTCATTTTGATATTGTACAATGTGTAATAAAATATAAATCTTGAAAAAATTAATTTGTAAAAAACCACCTACCGGTACAATGTATATATGGTCAAACTACATACAAATATGCATGTCTCTATGGTTTCAGTCCTTGGTTTTTGAAAATTATAAGAGAGTGGAAAATCACACACCTCAATATGCTACGGCGAGTTTAAAATCACTCTCCAAAATTAATAAAATAGGCAGTGTAGCTCTGATTGGATTTTGACTGATAAGTCTACAAAATTGTCTATTAAACCAGTATTTCCCGATTTGTTTAACAATTTAAGGACTGCATGGAAGCCACTGCCATATTTTAAATTTTTATTGTTTTAATAAAAGGACCTTCCTATAAGCTAAATGAGCTATTAAAACAGTTGATTTTTGTAAACAGTGGAAATAAATATACCCATCTATTTTGCTTGCGCGGTTTGTTGAGTGTAACGTGCACTGTTTTTCCACACTTGTCAGATTAAAATTACGTGTGCTGTATGAGTGCGATTGCACCCAAGCACCTTAAAAAGCAAGGTCTATAGTTTGGTGGGTTTTTTTCTTTGGTGTTTAAGTTGATCACATGATGTTTGTTGCAGTTATTCTGGGATCATTGCTTCACAATGTATTGGGTAACTCTTGATTTCGAGACTTAAAACTTTAAAAGCAAATACCCATAATGAAAATCAAACTCCTTTTGAAAAAATGCATTGAGTAATGGAAATTTCTATAGTTATTTTGATGTATGCGGATTCATTCATGTTAGCATTCTAAAATAAAAATGGACTTGGCAAACTAATATTGTCCCAGAATAATAAAGGTAATTAAAATTATTAGTTTTTGGTTTAACGCTGAATAATGTAAAAGAAAGAAAGAAAGACCATTATGGCACACAGTCCATTTTCATAAGCCGATGATTTCAATTAATGGAAAAAAAAGAAGAGTAATATTCATTGCATATTATGACACTTCAAATATTGAATAACTACTTGTTTGTGAAATTTTGGCTTTTTGAATTAATATTACCAATATTTGTACATGTATACATACATCTATAAAGACTATATATATATATACATGTATATATAATGTTAATATATTAAGTTTTCACAAGCCCTAATTATCGATAAATAAAACTGGCAGTCCACCTGCATTTACAAGCTGTACCATTTTGCAAAACCAAAATCGGCCACAGATGAATGAGTGATCTTTGTTGGATTCATATGGCATTTTGCTCCGTGAATACAACATGTTTCTGTTCAAGACAGCTGCATAAAGTCTCTTTTCACTTTTGATATTCTTTGTATCCAACTAGTTTTCTGATATAATGATAATTTTTATGTACTTTACTTTTACTAGTTTACAGTTTAGGTACAGTATTCTGTGTAACATCCACTGGAATAAATGAGAACACTACAGTATGTGTAGCCCCTGTATGTATAGGAATTGAATTGTAAATGAGAATTTAAATTCATGTGAATATTAAAGGTTCAAATAAACTGGGTTTTTTAAACTGACGGTAGTTAGAAAATTGATCAAATGTGTGGAGTTTGTGGCTGAACATATGCTCATTTTGAAGAAAAAAAAGGAGGTAATATTGGGTTTTAACAACACCAAGGAATAATTTTGTCATAGTCGTATCAACTATTTTGCATTTACTTGTATGTCTGTACCTGATCTTGCTTATGCTATATTTCTACGGAGCATGTCTGGCCCCGTGCTTATAAACCTTAAAGTCAGACTTTAACGTCATGGCAACACCATTCAAATAGCATGACATTAAAAGTCTGGACTTTATTAAAGTCTGGGCAGCATAGCCCAGTGGTACAGTGCCCGCCTGATGCGCGGTCGGTCTAGGATCGATCCCCGTCAGCTAACCACTGGGGTTTTTTCTCGACATAACCATATGTCCGACGCCGATATAACTGTACTTATAATGTGTTGAGTGCGTCGTTAAAAAATAAATAATTTTTTTAAATTTTTTTTTTATTAAAGTCTAGACTTTAAGTTTTATAAAATTATAAGCACGGGCCCTGAATTTATTACTTCAGAGGGATCTTTTAAATATATAATGCTGGATTCTATCCTAGTCATTGTTATTTTTTAAATTTGTTATTATCTGTACTGAATTGCTATTGCAAGACATCTCAATATTGAGAGCTGCCATTGTACCTCCAACAAGCACTCTATCACTGTATACCTGTTCAAATATTAAAGGGTTTTGAAATGAACCTCAAGCCTTAGTCCATGTAGTTGACAATTACTGAAAGTTAATTTATAGCAGTGAGACGTTGTGCAACATGAAAAATGGAACCTCGACATTCAGGGTATAGCCTCTTTTTAAATTGTCTAAAACATTGAGAAGTTAGGTCTGCTAAATTTAAAATAAATAAATTATGGTCCAAATGGCTGCAATACTGTAAACAAGTGATGTTTCTACAAGTACATGTGTATGTGTATTTCAGATATTAAAGTGAGATGTCTAGCAACAGGTAATGGAAAAATGTTCTGCTATTAATGCATGTTTCAATAAACAATTGTTTACTAACCACTTTTGAAAAGCAAAATTGTGATCCATGACATTCCATTTCGTTCATGTGTTTCCCCATAAGATGCATTTATCTAGAATAAGATTCTCCTGATCTTAATAACACATGCACTTAAAAACACAACACCTTTCTACAGAGAAAATATGATTAAATATGTTGCAGTAAAGTAATATTTAATTAACCAAGCCATTTTTAGTAATGTACGGTTCACTTACTCAGTACTTACATGTACATAAGCTATAGAAAACAGAAAATTGCAAAATCACTCAAAATAACAATGATGCACATTACTTCTGGAACTGACAACACCGGGTCGTTGTGTTTTTAAAATAGTGTTTTACCAGTTGACCAGTTTCACATTGCCCACCAATTCTTTTGAAATGGGGAACATTTGAACTAAATAGATTCATTGGATAACTCTTGTAGCAGATTTAATAACCTTTTATAGAAAAATAAACAAAAGACTGGCTGCCCTGAAAATAAAAGTACATGCAGTCAG
Source organism: Dracogyra subfuscus (assembly GCA_016106625.1). Classification (NCBI taxonomy): domain Eukaryota; kingdom Metazoa; phylum Mollusca; class Gastropoda; order Neomphalida; family Peltospiridae; genus Dracogyra; species Dracogyra subfuscus. Next base: position 3,769 of record JAECMU010096943.1, on the reverse strand, counting down.
TGCTGTTGGCATATAACACTAAAACTGTTGTTTAGGTCGTGTGTCACCTTTATACCATAGATATAATCATATGAACAGGGTTTCAGCTGCCAGTTACCAACTTTGTATTGAAACTGAATTTGGCAAGCATATGACATGTCATATGTCATAATAAATTCACAATTGAGCTAATTTGCTATTAATATGTTACTAAGTCATTTTACTTTTACATTTTTAAATTTATATATATACGAGTCATTCTCATAATCCACTACAGACCACAAGAGACGAAAAACTCAGCAAAATTGCTCGCACACGAAAGCTATTATCTGAGCAAAAAGTGACATTTTGCTCAGCTGATAGGCTTTAGGTGTTTAAAAAAATAAATTTGAAAAAATCCTGTTGCAGATAAAAAATGTTTTAATTTGATAATACTCGTTATTTTATATTTGAATACAACGAACTTAGACTAATCATTTATTGATTTTCTGGATTAAGTTATAAAAATACCATTCTTAAATAAAATGTCATTCTTGCAACAAAATATTTTTTGTTAATTACATTTGAAATAATTTAGAAAACAAGCATACTCAACTCGAGTATTAGTATGAACATGTTTGGGTTCCCCAAGTTTAAAACAATATAAAAAGTTTAATTATAATTTAATTATATCCGATTGTATAATATTAATACATAAATGTATCTCAGCAGTTTGTAACTCTTAATTTCAGAAAAAAATCACTTACAACCGGGCAATGTTTTTTTAAGCAATTCAATGTGAGTGAGCATATTATGAGTTGTGATTGGATCCCCAAATTCCCAAACTAGTGATATATAGAGTACCAATAGGCTATAGTAGGAATGTGAGACATTACATTACAATGAAGCACACATTGTTTCATATATTTCATGGTTTTCTTCAATTTTTGCAAGAAGAAAACAACAAAATGTATGTATCATGTTTGTTTTTTAAAAATTACCATTTAATATTCTGCAGGGGCACTGTGCTGTATGAACTGCTTCAAGTGGTTAGAAACATCAGTTTCTCACAAACGTTTAAGTCCTAGTTAAATGAAACTTGGTTTACAGTTGCACCTATCAGTGCATGTGAAGAGTTAAAAATTAATGAATTGAATTTTTAATTAAAATACCTTTGCCTTTAGCTGAACATTTATAGCTCCATGTTACAAAAAACTGTAAGGCCTAGATCGATGAAACTTGTTTAATAGTTGTTCCTTTATAGTGTAGTGGCCAAATCTCAAAAAGGCTCTAGAAATGGGCGTAACCCCTCCCCATCTTAGAACAAGTTACAACCCATTTTTTCTTGAAGGGGGATTTCTTGGGAGTTGGAAAATGATGGTTGTGAGTCTGAGTTCATTGTAGGTCATTTTGAAAATTGCATTTGTATGTGTGCCCACGTCAAAATCGGAACTCGATTTGGCACGATATATTATATTCAAGTATATCCATTAATATTGAAGCTATATGACTAAATTTGGTATCAAAATGTGCAGAAAGACAATACAAATACATTAAAATAACATTTAATTAGAAATAAACACTTTTAGTTGGCCCAAATGAACATAAACTGAATTTTACTGACAATTTTTCAGTTTAGTTTCACCAATATAGCTGGATGAAAATATACATCACTTGAAAAATATTACCTAACTTGTATACTAAAATGTCTCCTGTTCATTTATCTATTTAATAATATCATTTACTAATGTACTATTATTGTTTCTGAATGTTGCATTGTTAAAAAATACATCACCCTTGGTTTAATTTAACAAAATCCCAAAATCCGACATTTACACATCCCTAACACACACAACATTTTCTGTGTATGTTTTACACCACATATTTCAGACTACACCAGAAATACATATATACAGTTGTACAAAAATAAATATATGCATATACTGAATTGGTATTTTCATAAAGTGGTGGTAGAATATGCACTTCATTGCACGATGCACACTAAACATAAATCAATCATTTTCTTCGTCACTGCTATCATTAAGCAAAAGATAATGTGTTTGGGCACTCATCGCAATTGCGATCCCCGTCAGCTGACCACTGGGTTTTTTTCTCGACATAACCATATGTCCGATGCCGATATAACCGTAATTAAAATGTGTTGAGTGCGTCGTTAAACAAACCAAAAAAATAAATTAAAAAAATCATCGCAATTGCAGGAACAGAATTCTTTGCACATCAATTTTGTATTCAGGCACTGACAGGTTCTACTCTGAACAGTCTTCATCAGTGCAATAGAGATGTGTTAGATCTCGAACTTCTTTTGGGGCCACATCTTTTTTGAACATGACAGGCTCGAGTTTGTTGTCCCTTAGCTGCCACCCATTGCCATCAGGTTTCCAAAAAACTGGTTTTTATTCATGACTGTGGATCCATATGGCCACTTGGTAATTGACTCGTCTGATGTGCTGTTGAAAGGCATCATCTGTTAGCTGGAACAGAGATGCAGGTTTGTCACTTGTGCATGCATAGTTGTAGCGTAGGTGGTCAAGAGACAGACATGAGTTGCTCTTCGCTCCATACAGTAGCAGCGCATACTTCGTTGCAGTGGGGAGTTGATTGGTTACATTACTGGACTGACCTAGCTCTGCCAAAGACAACAGGTCTCCGATGTTGACCACGAGCTTGCTATAGGCAGTTCGCTTGCCTATTTTGAAGAGTGATGATATGGTATCGCAGCCGCTGATAGCATGTGACGCTGGCAAACAGAGTGAAACATCATGCCCGATTTTTTAAGTTATTTCATTGATGGGAATGAACCTCTGGTGATTTGTTGTATTACTGCAATGACCAGCATTCATGTACACTTAGCACTTACCGAACATATCTTTGCCACAGTAATATATTAGAAGGACTAATACGCCAGTATCGTCGCATCTGACAATGATCCTTGAGTGTGAAGAAGCGAGATAAATTGTATGTAGCAGGATTCTTGTGTCTGCCTCTTCATGGGTGCTGAATAATTCTGGTTTTTCAATCCTAGTGTGCTCAACAACCTTTACCAACTGACCATTGTTGAAACCACCTGCCATTGTGATCCACTGGTGTTCCTTGAGGATCTCTGGGGCCATTTCTGTCACGTATATACAGATGAACTCTGCCAATGCTGATTTGTTGCTGGTGTTTTTCATGAATTTTCGGTAGCTTGGAACCCTACGACTTCCACTGATGACAGGATGGAGTTGTCTCTCTACCTGCACAGCAGTGTCGTTCCAGCGGTTTGATGGATGTCTCAGAATCGTATCGATTGAATACCATAGTGACCGATGTCGGGCCTAGATTATTACCTAGCAGTGACTGAATTCTCTGCATCACAAGTCCTAGATCATTAAATGTGTCAAACTTTGATTCATCAAGAGCCTGAAGTAAGGCCATCCCATCGATGATGCACGCAGTGTGATGCTCATCAGACTATTCCAGTACCGTATTTTGCGGAGTATAAGCCGCTACTTTTTTTTTTCATATCGGAGGGGGCGGTTTATATAACGGTGCGGTTTATATGTGAATTTTATTTTAAGTTTCTAATTATGTACAAGTCGCTATGGCATTTTATTGCATTTAGAAACTTCAACTGGTTGGGAAAAGCTGAGGCTAAGCGTTGTTGCATTAAATCATTACACATGTGCATGTTAATGTCGAAAGTACGACAATACAACAATGCAACGATAAACAGTTATCAGTGTTGTAAAAGCACCTACCGGAAACGAAATACAGTTGTTTTAGTAATAATGCTCCCGCGTAATTGGAGCAT
>JAECMU010096941.1:0-15308 GCA_016106625.1 Dracogyra subfuscus | reverse complement strand
CTCTCTCTCTCTCTCTCTCTCTCTCTCTCTCTCTCTCTCTCTCTCTCTTTCTATTTATCTGTCTTTCTACATATCTACATATCTGTCAACCTATCTACCTATCTATGTCTACCTGTTTATCTATCTATATGTCTGTCTGTCTGTCTGCCTATCTATCTACTTGTCTCTCAACATATCTCTCTATCTCTCTAGATAGACATCTATTTCTTTACATATCCTCTCAACCGTTGCGCAGATGACAATTACCAATCAAGGGAGTAATTAACAGCTTTGATGTTTAAATAACTGGAACAAACACATTCAATTCATTTATTAACCTTGAAGGTTACAATTCATCAGTTATACATATAAATGCATATGCAACAAGAAGAAACACATATATACTCCCTTTATTCTGAGATCGATCGTTACAAAGTTAAATTAACTTCCGAATTTGATTGAGATCCTTTTCATAAACTACATGTACGTCTGACGATTACCGCAATGAACGGCAAAGGAACTAGGAATTTAATTAATTATTCCACTTGTTTAAACCCTTTTTTGTTGTAATTGTTTTAGGCTTTTTTTTTTATCTTTTTAAAGTTTATTTAACAAAATACTATATACTTTGGACATGTCGGAACGTCCATCGAAATGCCACCATGTTGAATAATTATCGCTTGATGATAAACTTAAAAAAGTTCGAAAGTTTTTTTTAAAACAATATTTATTCACCTTTAACGTTTGGGATTGACCAACAGGCGATGCCTATATTAAGGTCTCTCCCTACATTTTACAAATACAATTTTTACAAAACATAGCAGACAAAATAATTGTGAGAAACACTAACACACACAACGCACGAGAAGTGAACAGAAACAGAATGACCGATAGACAGAGAGAGAGAGAGAGAGAGAGAGAGAGAGAGAGAGAGAGAGAGAGAGAGAGAGTAAGTGAGAATTGTCAGATAATGTCAAAGCGTTTGCTTGCAACAATAAACTGTTGAACCATTTTAAACATTTCAACGGTTTTTTTATCATCAAAATTTGGATTTCCAAGTAAAAGCACTTTATAATTTAAATTTGAGTAAGCAAGTAGAAATTGAGCACGTTGTCGGTCATAGTTTGGGCAATGGAGTAAGAAAGTTCGAAAGTGTACTTTGTTTTTGAAGCAGTTTTATTAGTTACTATATCAGAAGAGAACAGCAACCAACAAACGGTTTATCTCAGAAACCTCTGTAAACCGGATACCCCTCAAAACCAGATGTTTTCCTTGGTCCCATGACTGTTCTGTTGTCGAGAGGATTCACTGCACTGTATATATATATACCTACCTGCTTATCTGCCTACCTGCCTACTTATCTATCTACATATACATAGCTAAAAAAGGTTTAGCAGTTTGGTAAATGTGCTTAAATAAAAGAAATCTCGTGAGTTACAAAATAAGATCAGAGCCTGAATTTAATTGAGGCATCATTTGTCAGTATAAGTAACAAGAGATTTTCAATACAAATGAAATGTGTGATTGTCAAGTCGTTAAATGGTGCTTGGGGGTCCATACACGAAAATCTGAAAATGGTCAGTAACGTGTCAGAGGACATTGGACATTGGCAGTGATATCTACATTGGATATGGCACTATAACTGTTCACGTAAACCAAACTGTTGTCAGCATCTCAGTTTGACTTTCTTGCCAAGCTACCACAATAATAACTGTAAATATTTAGTCTTTTAAACCGGAGATGCGGAAGTTTGACTTTCTTGCCAAGCTATCACAATAATAATTGTAAATATTTAGTCTTTCTAACCCGGAGATGTGGAGCTGTTGTCAGCATCTAAGTTTGACATTATCGCCAAGATGTGACAATAATAACTGTAAATATTGAGTCCTTTTAAACCGGAGATGTGGGACTGTTGTCAGGATCTCAGTTTGACCTTCTCGCCAAGATGTCACAATAAAATCTGTAAATGTTTAGTCTTTTTAACCCAGAGATGCGGAGCTGTTGTCAGGATCTCAGTTTGACCTTCTCGCCAAGATGTGACAATAATAACTGTAAATATGTAATCTTTTTAACCCGGAGATGTGGAGCTATTGTTGGTATCTCAGTTTGACCTTCTCGCCAAGATGTGACAATAATATCTGTAAATGTTTAGTCTTTTTAACCCAGAGATGCGGAGCTGTTGTCAGGATCTCAGTTTGACCTTCTTGCCAAGATGTCACAATAATAGGTGTAAATGTTTAGACGTTCTAACCCGGAGATGTAGAGCTGTTGTCAGGATCTCAGTTTGACATTCTCGCCAAGATGTCACAGTAATAACAGTAAATGTTCAGTCTTTTTAACCCGGAGATGCGGATCTGTTGTCACCATCTCAGTTTGACATTCTCGCCAAGATGTCACAATAATAACAGTAAATGTTTAGTCTTTTTAACCCGGAGATGCGGAGATGTACGATTATTGTCATCTTTGAGATTATGTATTATGACGCCAGATTTTAATCAATAAGTCAGAGGCGTAATATCTCATGTTGTCTTGGCTGTTTTGTTATTGGATTGCTTTATAGTACACTGCGCGATGTTCTTCTTGTAAGAACTGTAGCAGATACGCTGACAAATAACTGACACCGAATTTAATATTTAAATCTACCAGGTGATAGTGTTCCTGCCATCGATTTGAATCTAACGGTGTGAGGGCTGATTATGAAAAATACAGGCCTAATCCATTGTTCTGGAAACATACACTGATTAGGTTATAAAATTAAATTTGGCGAAATTTGTAGAATGTATTCCGGTGGACATGACAGTTATTTCTTGTCCACTGGAAAGGTTATCCAGCTTTTGCACGGTGTTAGAAAAATATGTCGGTAAACCTTGGCCCTCGCAAAAACGTGTTTGTCCCTCAGGTTGGAATTAACTTATCTATACCTCACAACGGTGATATATTATATTAGAATACAGTGAAACCTGTCAAAACCGGACTCTCTGTTATTAAAGATTTGTACATAACAGAACCCTGGAATCCCCTCAAAACCGGACGTTTCTCGTGGGCTCTTTTTAAAGATCTGTACATAACAGAACCTCTCTAAGCCGGATACCTCTAAAACCGGACTTTTTACTTGGTCCAGAGGGTGTCCGGTTTAGAGGAGCTTCACTGTATATTAAAATCGGCCTCGATGGTGTCGTGGTTAAGCCATCAAACATAAGGCTGGTAGGTACTAGGTACGCAGCCCAAAGCGAGTTTCAACGACTTAGTGGTCTTACACCCTCTTCTTTCTCACTAACTACTAAACACTAACAACTAACCCACTGTACTGGACAGACAACCCAGTTAGCTGAGGTGTGTGTCCAGGACAACGTGGTTAAAGCTTAATTGGATATATATATATATATATATTTTTTTTTTTGGTTTGTTTACCGACGCACTCAACACATTTTAATTACGGTTATATCGGCGTCGGACATATGGTTATGTCGAGAAAAAACCCCAGTGGTCAGCTGACGGGGATCGATCCTAAACCGACCGCGCATCAGGCGGGCACTCTACCACTAGGCCATGCTGCCCGCTTAATTGGATATAAGCACGAAAATAAGTTGAAATGAAATGAATATATATTAAAACCGATTATGTAATCGAAAGTTAATGCGAGTGTCACACAGTCACGATTTTGCTCCACGATCACCTGAAAGGTCTTGGAGCACTTGACAGGCTCTGATATTGGACTTAAGTGATCTTCAGTATGTCTTGAAGGACGTGAGAAGTCGGCAAACTCTCACGAACATTATGACCATGCTCAAAACAATCGTGAAAGTCAGCTGATCTACCTTCATCGAGTAGAGTACGCCAATCCGTCGTCAACTGCTCTTAAATGGTCGTTACGGTCGGGAGTCGCTCGTTACATCATCTTAAAGTAGACTTAATGGTCGGACATGGTCGCGAGCGATGGGAGTACACGGTTGTACCACGTGATTCACTCTTCTTGCGCACGAGCAGTTCGCGAGCCGCTCGAGAGCCGATCTGATTGATCGCCAGTCCCACTGATAGGTCGCCAACAGATCGCAAGTAGGACGCGAATCAATCTAATTAAAATTAGCTCCACTATTACATGTGGATCTAATATCATGCCAGTGAAAATCATTTGAAAACATTGCCAATTATCCTGAGGACATACGACATGTTTCGTGTGAATTACGAATGCCTTAAAACATGTTTAATTTTTTTAAATAAATAATTTGTAATTTAAAACTGAAGACTGATTTAGTTGGGTTTTTTTTATTTATAAATAAATATTTTGTAATATAAAACTGAAGACTGATAACCAATCCCGTACGTATTGGTATGGTTCGCTGTACTGCGGCCACTAAAATAGACTCGCCCGATATTTTTAGAATTTATATGCTCCCAAATAATATTATAAAAGGAGAAGTGTGATTGGTCAATATTTAAATTATTATTTACAGACGAAATGATAGTCTACGCAGTGCTGTTAGCAATCTGATTAAAATAGTTCTACTGGTCTAAATACGGCATTTGTAATTCACACAAAACATGTCGTATACACTCGGAATGTTTTTAAAAATTATTTTCAAATCACTGGCAAGATTCTGCACGTAAGGTTTTGATTGGTGGACATGAGTTTCAATTGGCTGCTGTTAGGTCCACATGTAATAGTGGAGCTAATTTTAATTAGATTGGACGCGAATGAACATGAATTGCTCTGATACGGTATGTCAGTTGACCGTGTATAACTCGTTTGTAGCTCGTGTATAGCTCTTGACAAACGTGAGTTGGACTTCACCTCGTGGTATTTTTCATTTATTTTGGCGCCACATTTCATTCGTTCTCACCGCGATTTTAATTTTTTCAGATCGTCAGCATATATTAATTTTATTTTGCAAGCGGTGAATGATGGGAAGAAAAAGTTTTCCCCTTTAAATATTTCTGGAACCATTCTATGTTAAGACGAATACAATATATAACATATGTGGTGATTTGTCATTAGTGGAAATTTATAAATATTCTTTGAATAATGAAATCATACATGGGAAGACAATCATCAAAATATGTCAATCAGCATTTACCAGTTACAACATCGAAAATGGTAGACACACAAGACCTATGACTTCCAGAAATGGAAGATATTGCTTGTTCTGTAAAAATGTACAAATTACCCTAAGATAAGATTGATGATGAACTGCACTAAATAACCAGTCCTATATATAATGAGACCAGATTTATTAAATAGAGAGCGGGCAGCATAGCCCAGTGGTACAGTGCCCGCCTGCTGCGCGGTCGGTCTAGAATCGATCCCCGTCAGCTAACCACTGGGTTTTTTCTCTCGACATAACCATATATCCGACGCCGATATAACCGTTATTGTAATGTGTTGAGTGCGTCGTTAAAAAAAATAAAATAAAAAAATAAAAAATTAAAATTAAATTATTAAATAGAGAATGATACAAGAATTGCCGTTAGATACCATTTATCTCACAACGAGTTATTTTAAAAGGTACCTAACGAGGGATAGCGAGTTTAATACATTTTTAAACACATTTGGATAAAGTTACCCTCTAAAAATATACCAAAATGCGACTCCATAACTGTTACTTCTCAGATGAACATGCACTTTTAAAAATATGAGAAATGCATTTTGTGATATTAAAACACCAAATTGACCAAAAACACTTGGAATATATGGAAATGGTTAATCTAAACAATAACATCTAAGTAAAGTATGATTTCATTTCTCAAAAATTTGCTTTAATAGTAAAAAAGTATGCCTTAGTATTTAAAAACTAGGGTATGTTCCTTTAACAACTCCAAAACACCACAATGTAGTTCTTTTCAACATCTGCCTAAAATTAACAAATTCTCTATCATTTGTAATATAGAAATCCCACCTACCAGACTGATGGAGAGCAGGACACACATTGTTTTTATAAGGTGAGGTGGGGGTGGCAGATACAAATAACAACTCTAGTAAACGTCTCCCTTCCCCAGAAAAACGGGAGAACCAGCATTAATAAAATTCACAAATTTAGTAAGTAATTTGATGATATTTACATATACATGTATGAAGGCTGCGTGGTTGTAGCATTTTTGGAAGTGGAAAGATGTTTTAAAAAAAAAAAAATCAGAATGACCAAACTTCACCATTTTGTTTTTCCGTCAAAGAAGCTTCTCATCAAATTTAGTTGGAAATGGAAAAGTAATGCTGAAGAAGTTACATTTCACTTAAAAAAAACAATTTACAAAAATAACCTTCATCCCATCTCCATGGAAAACACTGAAATTCATTCAAATTTGATAAGCCCTCTAATGACCTTTACATAATACAAAACTATTTGTTCATATTTCTGGAAGAAGAGAAGAATATTGTTTCACTTGGCTTGTATTTTTCCCCTTTTGGGCCCCGCTGGCTGGAACAAGAAATAGCTCAGTGAGCCACCGACGGGGATCGATCTTATACCGACCGCAAATCAAGCGTGTATTAGTTTTGGAGACGTTTACCCACTTCTCACGACAGACAATAGATGAAAACGAATCGCAGTAGGTGACCTAAAAATTCTTAATTAAAGCATTTGTTTTCTATACAATAAAATCATTTTCAAATTGGATTTATATATCTTTCTTTAGTTTGATATGTTACGGAAATTCAAGGATATATCTGTATTTGTTTTCACTGGAGACGGCGAGGTGGTAGGGATACTGAGTATTGGACCTTTAGGCACCAAGGAGTACGAAGCAAGTCAAAATAAGTATTTTTGAAAGGCATTTGATTAAAGAAAGCACTCAACACATTTTATTTAGGGTTATATGGCGTCAGACATATGGTTAAGGACCACACATATATTGAGAGAGGAAACCCGCTGTCGCCACTTCATGGGCTACTCTTTCCGATTAGCAGCAAGGAATCTTTTATATGCATCATCCCACAGACAGGATAGCACATACCACGGCCTTTGATATACCAGTCGTGGTGCACTGGCTGTGGTGAGAAATACCCCAATGAGCCAACCGACGGGGATCGACCTAGACCGACCGCGTATCGAGCGAGCGCTGTACCACTGAGCTACGTCCCGCCCCAGGTATTTGATTAAGAAAATTACTCGGGGAAGGGCAAATTCCGTTTCCACCATGATATGGGTATGTCAATCTCGTGATAATACAAGTATAAAAACTTTGGCATGTTTTCAATAAGCTGAGATTTAAAAAAAACAAAAAAAAACAACGTTCCAACACGTTCCAAGTGTTTATTAGTTGGATGGGTTTTTTGCTGTCCATTTGTCGGCTATTGTAAGAATATCGACACATGTCGTCTGCAGTTTTCGCAAGCGCTGCAGTCGACAGCTAACATTGCAGAAGACACTATTCCGAAAGACAAGCCCATTGATACACCGCATCGACAGAACATCTAACGTTACAAATTAATAGACTGCAACAAATTTTCATTAGCTTTTTTTTCTCTCTCCCACAAACAATTTTGTTTTTCTTGGAAATCCATTATTCCGTTAAGGACTATATTGTCATTGCGGCCATCATTTGCAGTTGACAAACGACATTACTGTAGTTTCGCGCCATAAAGCGTTGTTTAGTATCAGATTCTGTTGGTGACCGGCGTGTTATGATCTAGGTGAGGCTGCAGCAGAAGCGGTAAGGCAGTGTGATTAAAACCACGTCGCTGCTGTTTTAGAGGTTGGATTAAATCAGTTTCTGGATTAGATTCGTCACACAGCTAGTTGGAAGTTTTTGATTAGCAAGATATAAAAGGTAAGTTGCTAATTAAATTACACTGTACTGAAAACCTCTCATGATTTCAAAAACGAACTAATTTCAATATATATTATATTGTGCTGACACATTTTTAAAATGTGTAATTTTGAAGGCCATGTTGGAACCTAACAAAAGACATGTGGCTGTTTTTTCATATAGAAAACATAATACAACCCCCCCAACAAAAAAAAAACAAAAAAAAACAAACAAAAAAAACTACCACAAACAAAATAAAACACGTGGTGACATTTTCAGCTTACGATTTATTTCCAATGTTTTGGTAATAACTGTTTACCTCGAGGGAACGTGGGTCGTTAATTGACTATATATATCCTTCTTCCTCCGAATGTGAAATCTTTTTCGGTTTATCTGTCTGTTTGCACTTTTTAGCTGCTATTCTTGTTATTTGTTTAATACAAGAAAAGAAAATTATATAAGAATTATCTTTAAGGCCTCCATTGAACTTTTGATATATATATATTTTGGTCTGTTATATTTTCCTAAATTACATTTACATTGTACAAATATATTTTCATAGTACATACTACTCAGATAATAAAATTGCAACCACACACCATATTTGGATGTTTTCATATATATATANNNNATATATATATATATATATATATATTTATTTATTTATTTATTATAGAACACATATTAAATAATTTGATCCCGGCAAAACATATATTTGATTATAATACCCACTTATGTATGCATTAAAATAACCCCAGAGAGAATGAACATTTGAATAGACTCAAAGAACTAATGCTAAGTTTTCTATGGAATATTTTTTTATAATTGCATGCATCAGTACTGTACATTACACAAACTATTATATCCAAAACAACAAAATATATGTTTCCAACAAATGTATGTTTATGTGTATATGTATAATATTTTCCCACGTACGTGTGCGCGCGTGTGTGTGTAATATGATATGCAATTACCATTGAAGCTACAATCTCGCTCATCCGTTTATAATTTATAACTTAAATTTGTGGATTTTTGCTGTCATTAGATTCATTGCACCACTAACAGTTTAGAAGTGTGACTCCCCATGAACACATATATGATAGGTACTACACTGTAACACTAAACAGTTTTAGACGTGTGTGCCTTCCTATGGGCATTTGTATGATGGATACTGCATTTTGACGTGACTTGAAGTAAAGGGACATTCCTGAGTTTGGTGCAATATTTTTTTTTTCTTGTTTAGAATTTTAGTGGCTCTATATTAAACGTGTTTCTGATCGTTCTACTATTTGTACTATGTTAATTTGTATTTTATTTCCTTTTTTTTTTTTTTTTCGTACGTGCCAAATTATTTGAAGACGAAATCCACTTTGGGCTTCTTACAAATGTTAAGACGACCAGAAACGCCTTGCATTTACAGGCATTGATATTTTAAACAGGAAAATATATTTAATATGAAAGTTTAATCGTAGAAATAGTGTATTAGTCGGAAATATCTTACAGTGCAACACTCTCGGAAATGTCCCTTTAACAATGAATGGTGCGTTACAGGCCAAAACCCCAAGGTAAGATTTAAATCTTAAAAATATACACGAGATTGCAACTATGTCGACCAACACTGAGCTTAATTTCACTGTCTTTGTATAATTCACATATAATATTATGGTATAGTCCAGTGGGCTTTTAATGTTTGTTTAATTTGACATTGACAACCAGGTGGAATGATGTGAATCTCACTTAAAGCTATACACACGCCTCCACATATATTATTAATGCAAAATACAATAAAAATAAACTTCCTTCGCTATTAGCGGATATCGTCAAATGCCAACAAGTAAGAATTGTCGCCTTTTTAAGAACACATCTGAATCTAAAATGTCACCAATCGTTTTACGTTAATCGCTGTTGGCGGTACATAATTATAATAACGATGAAGGGAATTGCAACAAAACGGTTTGGAAACTACATATACATTTGTATTACTTCGAATAAAAGCATCGGTAACGAACAGTAAATAAAAGCACTGAAATTACATACGTGTATGTTGATATCTGGGCCCCGTTTTACGAAGCGATCTTAGCCCTAAGATCACCTTAAGTTCATACTTACCTTATGCACTAGGGTGATCTTAGCGCTAATAATCTGACAGTTATGTTCAATATTATTCTGACAAATTTGTGTTTTAATTAATTTCACATGGGCCAGTTAAATTGCTGTAGTTGAGACACATTAGTGGATAATTAAAATGGTCTTACCTCATTCTTGTTTTTATCATGGAGTGAAATTAATTAATTAAATTGTATCTATGTTTTAAGGTAATATTTTAAGTTCTATAAATTCTGAAAATCAAACTAATGTATATGTCTTATGGGTAGCCTACCAAGCTTGAGATATTGTGCAATGGGTTCAGTAAACATAACAAGGTAATAGTTTAAGTTCTATAAATTCTGAAAATCAAACTAATGTATATGTGTTATGGGTAGCCTACCAAGCTTGACAAATTGTGTGCAATGGGGTCAATAAAAAATAACAAGGAATCGGAAACACTGCAAATCCCCCTGCAGGTTTGACGATAATATTATGAATTGCCTTGCAATGTGTTTTTTCACCGTTTTAAAATCGCAGTGTGACTTAATACTGTGTAATATGCACAATTTGCCCTAAGCCAATATAAAACAAGAGGCAGATTGTTTTACACTACACATTCCTAAATTATGTTTATGCTTTATTATCTCTTCAACTAAAATGCTGTTTCTTACACAGCCGTTGGTGAAAACACCATGCTATTTTTTTGTTAACACATAGTTGTTTACACACGTATGTGTGTTACCAATTTCAAGAAACACGACTGGCTTCTCCTAGGTGATGACCAGGTCACCAGTGCTATACATCCAATGAAAGACTACACGATTGAATTTGATTATACTGTGACGTATAGTTAACCCGACAATCAAGTGTCTGTGACGCTACAAGTGCAACGGTGGTAAATAACTTTTAGTCGAAAAAGATGTTAAAATGTGCTTAAAACCTGGGTTTTGGGAATATGTAAGAAATAAAATAACCACATTCGTGTCCGTTAGATACCATTTATCTTACAGCTCGTTGTTTAAAAATATATCAAACTCGCTTTCGCTCGTTAGATACATTTTAAAACAACTCGTTGAGAGATAAATGGTATCTAACACAGAGGCGGATCTCGGGGTGGGGGTGAGGGGAGAGGGAGAGGGCAGGGGTCCGCCTCCCCTTACATTTTACGATAGTTATAATTTTATTATATATTAATTTTCATTTTGTTTACGATCCTCTTCCAAACCTCCCCCCAAGTTCCATTAGCATTCCACCCAATACCAGCTGTAGTCAGATGACTTAACCACTGCTCCACCGTGGTCGGTTATCCTACATTAAAAATTCCCTTATATTGTATTGTCCGCCATTTCCATAAATAAAACTTGACTTTCTATAGGTATACTATTTTTGTGTTTGTGTGATTAAAACTACAAACGCTGTAAGTCAACCAATTAATAAATACTTTGATCGGGATATAGATGAGAGTATACTTTGACGATCGAATAGTTCATGTCGAAACCCAATCTGACTAACACAACTAATACTGTTTTTGTTACCATTTTCATTTTCCTGTTGTTGTTTGTTAATCAGAAGCACTTTTCCTTAGATAAAAAAGAAAATTAGAATCTCTAGTTTCCAAGCTTACTGAAGATTACTGAACGAGCCTAAAATAACTTCGCCTAGCAACCACGTGGGTTGATTGGTAGTTTGGACGTTCAGTCCAACATGGTTCTGATGCGGTGGTTAGAATACAGTTCTTAAAATAAAACAACATTTCATTTCAACTTATTTTCGTGCTTATATCCAATTAAGGTTCAAGCACGCTGTTCTGGGCACACACCTCAGCTATCTGGGCTGTCTGTTCAGGATAGTGGGTTAGTTGTTAATGGTTAGTGAGAAAGAAGAGGGTGTAGTGGCCTTACACCTACCCATTGAGCCTTTAGGAACTCGCTCTAGGTTAGAGACGGTACCGGGCTGCGAACCCTGTACCTACCAGCCTGTAGTCCGATGGCTTAATCACGACGCCATCGAGGTCGGTATAATACAACAACTCGATGAATGAGGTCAGGTCATAGGGTTTATCGTGCACATTCAGAGCAAGCTGTTGTAGCGCAAGCCTGTCGTGGGCGCAAGTGCTTGCGTAGCAAGCTCTTTCGTCCAAGACAGAAAGTTAGGGGGAGGGGGAAGGGACCGCCTGCACTGGCAGGTGCAAGGGAGCAGCAGTCCAATCAGGATCGGTAGCAGGCGGTGAATGGAATATTAAAGCTTATATAGACTGGATGCGGTGCAGGCGTGCGGTCCAACTCTTGCGTCTGCGGCTTGAATTGTAGTGATTATACACCATATACGATTATTTCATTGCGGCTATTTGTATGCTTTTTGAAAATGAACGCATCGCACGTATCGCATTGCACCGCACGCATCCAGTACAGACAATCTCATTGAAACTAATGTAGTTCGATGTTTGGTTTTAGCCGGACCGCACACACACACCACATCCAGTGTGTATGAGCCTTTAGTTCTCTTAGCAGTACAAGTGATGTAGTGAATTGTTAGAAAATTACAAGAATACAAGTATTCAATAATTAAAAATACTCCAGTTATCAAAATACGATATTAGAATAGGATATTTGTCAAATACGAGTATTTGTTTTCTAAAGCTGATTTTACTTATCAATGTTTTTTTAATACTATGTCAATTACTGATATCATTTCTATTTGTATTTACATGGACCTAAGTTATAAGACAACAAAATGAAAAAGCACCCAGCCAAGACATTTACCCCCACAATCACCCCCACAGCAACAACCCCAATAATGATAACAATGACGATGAAGACAACAGTGGTGGTGGTGGTGATGAAGATGATGATTATGATGAAGACAATGATGATAATGTTGTTGTTGATGATGTTGTTCAAAGGTGGTAGTGATGATGATGATGATGATGGTGATGAGGATGATGATGATGGTGATGATGTTGTTGATGATGGTGATGATGATGATGATGATCACGGTGATGCTGGTGATAGGGATGATGGTAGTGATGGTGATGATGATGATGAAGAAAAAGAAGACGATGGTGATGATGGTGGTGATGTTGTTCATGGTGATAATGGTGATGATGGTGATGATATTGATAATGAGGAATGGTTATGATGATGGAGATGTTGGTGATCATGATGATGAAGAGAAAGAAGATGATGATAGTGACGATGATGATGATGATGATGATGATGATGATAGTGATGGTGAGGTTGTTGTTGTTGTTGATGATGATAATGATGCAATAAGGTTTAAGCAAAAATCACAGAAGAATAATGATGGTGGTGGTGATGGTATTCAAATTCAGGACATTGACGTAACGATGACAACAAAAGAAATTAAGAATACCATCTGAATGTACAACAACGCACTAGATGTTTCTAAGAAAACTGTACACTGAATTATATTACATTTTACCGTCTGGTTGGCGAAATAGCTTCCATTTATTTGTATCGGTTTTACAGTTTAAATTGGAAAACGGAAATGGGATATTGGAGGAAAAGAGCGCACAGGAAATCCAGTGAATCTAATCGACACTAGCTGAACACGCAGAAAGTAGAAGCAGGGTCATTATACAGCTAGAAAATCAAATAAATACTCGTGCAACAGTTAATGTGTTTCAATACAACTAATTCTAATAGGACGTTAATGAATCGAGCGACGGCATACATTGCATCTATGATCTTGTTCTGTGTGTTGTATGTCAATCTAATTAATCGAGTTGGTCTTAGCACCGATTCCTCGTGCAGTTGTGGGTATAATTTTGAAAACAATTGTAATTTTTCCTGTGAATGCATTTTATATGAAAGGCAAAGACGCACTGTCCGGAATTCATTGCAAAGATTTCATCCAATAGATTTACAACTAGTTTTAAATGGTAAAAATACTCTAAGACAATAAAGAAATTTTCTTTTCATGTACATAAGTATATAAATGAAACAAAACGTTTCCCTTAAGTAGTAAATAAAGTATGGATCTTTAAAATTATTACAATTTATTTATTTTATTGTTATTATTATTATTTGTGTAGCCATTACGTAATCATTGCGATGCCTTGTTTGAGTTTTGGGTTTCTTTTATCAAACCTGCTGTCTAATTATCGAACACATAGGTTATTGTGTCTCTATTTCTTCTTTTTTTCTGTTTTCTTTATTTTTTCTTTTCTCAATAATATTTATTTCTGTTCATATTTAAATTTAAATTGAAAAAATATATTACTGTCGTAACATGTATGTATTTTGGAGAAGGCGTAGTAAGTTGTGTAACTTGTGCCTAATCCATTTGTTCTTTAAAAAACAATAAAATATGTTTCAATCGATCTAATTAAAATTAGCTCCCCTATTACATGTGGATCTAACAGCAGCCATTTGGAGCTCATGTCCACCAATCAAAACCTTATATGCCAGTGATTTGAAAATAATCTGAAAACATTCCGAATAAATCCTGAGGGTGTACGACATGTTTCGTGTGAATCACGAATGCCTTAAAACATGTTTCATTTTATAAAATAAATAATTTGTAATATAAAATCGAAGACTAATTTAGTTGTGTTTTTTTTTAAATAAATAAATAATTTGTAATGTAAAATTGAAGACTGATAACCAATTCCGTACGTAATGGTATGGTTCGCTATACAGCGGCCACTAAAATAGACTCGTCCGATATGTCTTGGTTCGCTGTACTGCGGCCACTAAAATAGACTCGCCCGATATTTTTGGAATTGTATGCTCCCAAATAACATTATAAAAGGCGAAGTGTGATTGGTCAATAGTGAAATTATTATTTACAGACGAAATGTGATTAAAATTAGTTATACTGGTCAAAAAAGACATTAGTAATTCGCACAAGCATGTCGTATACGTTCAGGATAATTTGGAATGTTTTAAAATTATTTTCAAATCACTGGCATGATTTTGCAAGTAAGGTTTTGATTAGTGGACATAAGCTCCAACTGGCTGCTGTTGGATCCATATGTAACAGTGGAGCTAATTTTAAAGTTACATTCTCTGTTTACCATATTATAACATCATGTACAAATATGAAATACAAGCTCAAATGCACTTTTTTAAAACTTGTGTGTGTTCGCTATGAACAGAGAACGTCAAAAGTATACGCTCGATTCGTCGCCTGAGCGGCCATTGTTCGGCAAACCACAAACGACAGCCTGTTGTCAATTTCAGTTAACATAGTCCAGTCAAAATACGAAAAAAAAACCTTTACCCTGAACAAATTCCAAGAAAGCGTTTTATTGTTTTTTTGGGTAGTATTACATGTAGGGAAAAACATACTAAAAGTTTACCAAAATAGGGTTACCACAAAGGGTCCAAATGTGACGTCAAAGAATATGGCCGCCAAAGCTATAAAATGTTAAAGGCGACTCGCCTTTCAGTGTCTGGCAACACTGCATAGTTTGCCATCAGTGTTCCATAGATTTATGAATGGCTTGCATGTTGTAAGGCGTACTGATCAGTACT
>JAECMU010096930.1:0-25532 GCA_016106625.1 Dracogyra subfuscus | reverse complement strand
TTCTCTCATTCAATCCCTCTCCTCCCTCCCTCCCTCCCTCACACACACACCTTATTTAAAACAATAGCATCTTGAATTGTGATCTAAAAATTAGAATTTTTTTGAATATACAACATTTACAATATATAATTATGGGAAGATATTTTTATTTTAAAGCAAATCCAGCTGGGAGAGGAGGTACAGTGTTAATACTGCCCATGTTTTGGCCATTATTGTTTGGATTTTTGGGAGTAATATTTAACACTTTATTTCAGTAATACTGTAAGTTACAACATAAATTTATCCAATTACTTTTATACTGAAGGAATACCAACGAAAAGATTTTTGAAGAGAAAAAACATTGCTTTTGTTTAGTAATTTTGTCATACCAGTTTACAAATCATTTTGTACATTTTTGGTAAATTACTAAATTTGTTGTACAGTCTTCTATTCATACAACATTGTTAATACACAATACAAACATTAGTTTGAATAAACTTACGCTGTCACTATCAACATGTGTTAACTGCCTTGATAAACATGCAAGTTTGTCGCCATATTTTAAATACATTATTCTAATGAACTGGAGAGAAATCCCACATTTTGACAGCAGAAATGGAAAATGCATTTTTACATTACCTAGATTAACAAAACATTTTTTTTTTAAATTGTCACTGGCTTAAATTACTTTGGATTTTGTATTTTCCAAATGGTTATATAAATAAATATATTCAAGATAGCACTTTTAATTAAGATTGTTTATCAGGACTAGAGTAATTGTAAAGAGCTAGGGGCTCAAACATTGAATGGAATGCATATCTACAGAGATCTAAGGATGATTACTGTAAACTACACAACTTAAAAAATAATAAAGATCTAGTGGAAATGTCTTTTTATACAATATGCACAAAAGATACAATTAAAATAAATAAAAAATACTTGTAAACGACACTAAAAAAACGATTTGGCAAATTCAGACTAATGAAATGACAAAACTAAAATCCAACATGATGCTGTTAAAGCTTCAGTATTGCCAAAAGCAATCTTTAGACAAGTGATTAAATACTCGTATAAAATGAAAATGCTCACAATATGTAAAAACATTTTGACATTCTATTAAACTGTAACGCACAACAAACTGGATTCTTGTTAAGAATAATGAACAAAAACTGATCATGTTAAGTCTCAACTACATAAACACCGAGAACTAAAAGTCTTAATCCAAATTATACCAAACTGCTTTTTGTTTCGTTATTTATTACATGATTAATGGAAATCTCTAGACTAAAAACCTGAACACTTTTTCGCATTATGACAGCCTATTACAATATTTAAAAAAAACCACCCAAACATAATGGAATATCAAGAAGTTGCCTTTGATAGATGGAGAAAAAGTTCACAAAACAATAATAAATTACAAACCCCTAAACTTTGAAACAAGACTATAAAAGTTATATGGAATTGTTACAGCCAGGACTAAACTGTATTCTAAAATAATGCAAATCCTAACTGCACACGTGCAACGCGACAGATTTATCTAAGCGTCGTATGTTTGTGCAGTAGACTTACAGGAGAAAAAAATTGGGAAAAAAAGTTACATTTATAAAAAGTAACTTTTTGAAGTTAATAATATCTTATGTAACAGTTCCTTTAAAGCAAAGGATCAACATAATGGTAAAACTGTTTTCATTCCTAGCACTTACGAAAACACTTATGAGCAAAACATATTTTGGTATAATTTCGATTACAACTTTTAAGTCTCAAAAACATGGGGACTAACATTCAATCACTGCACACAATGTCACTCCAGTTTTCTTTCTTTCTAGTTTAATTATAACAAAACCAATCTCAGGTAAAAATGTAATTTTGAGAGTACTGCTAAAGCAATACATGTCCCCATACCGGGCCCAACACATTTTTTGTATCTCCTAAGATAAGGAACATGGGTCAATCACGATGAAGTCAAACTTGATCCCGGGGCTTCTAGATTATGGTAGCCCCACTCCCATGGCTAGTGATATTCAGTGTTGGGCTAGTAAATAATTACTGTAACTAACCCAACGGCTTGTGGAAAAAAAAACATCATCAAATGCTGCATTTACAAATGGTGTAATTATGAAAGTCCTGCCCAGTGTTTCCACCCCAATCTAACGATTTTGAAGCTCAATCTCCATCTATGAGGTGACATATCTGATTATTACTATTCGTAAAATGGTGTTATTTAAAGTAGGGCTAGTGAATTTTAAAAATCACTGATCCCATAGCTAGTGGATTTTATAAAATTCTAGAAGCCCTGATCTATTACTGAAAATGTTAACGCTCAATATCATGTGGCATTGCGAAAAAAGTCCAGAAAATTGTACAAGGAGAGACAGACAGACAGACAGGACGGAGTGAAACCCTACAGTCCCCTCTGGTTGGACCGGCTGGGGACTAATAAGCAGACTATTTATATTTACAGATTCTTAATGTTCCAAAATAGATGGAGAGCAGGATTTTCTCAACCTACAACCTTATTAACATTTTCAGAAAAAAAAAACCCCCAAAAATCGCACACAAATGTTAAAAACTTTATGCAAGCAGATTCATTGCAACCCATTTTGATTAAAAACACTTCCCTCCAGTGAATGGCTTACATTCTTCAACATAGGCACATGGCCGGAGTGCAGCATACTGCTTATCCTTTCAAACGGAGATCATTCACACGACGTTACCAAACGGTCATCCCAAGCCATGGTCCCATCAAAAGCAGTGCGTTTACAGCAGTTACTACAACACACACGACTAGATTCAAACAGTACATAGTCGGCAGCTTCATATATATGTTGTAAACAGCAGAATTATTGTACATTGTTAAAGCAGTAATATACACGTCATACAATGAGACTAGATTCGACTTTTATGTAAACAAAAATAGTCATCACATGACACCAACGCTCTAACTGTTTTAAAGCGGACTACAGATGGTCCATCAGAATATAAACATACCAATTGTGGAAATAGGTCTCTTTTAAAAAAAATTAAATCCACAAAATGGACACAAATGCTGAGTATATTTACTTAAAGCTGACTGCAGATGGCCCATCAGGAAACCAACTCGAATATCTCCCTCATTCATAAGCGTTTTTTCTTCTTCTTTCTTTTCGGTCAGAAAAACGCCTCGTTGCTTCGGATGATGCACTCTCGTGGGAATTTCTGTCCTTCGTTAAATCCCACCTTTGTTCTAAATATCAAGATCTTTTCCCCACATATAATGGAAGAAAAATCTTCATAGTGACCATCTGAACTCTCGTAATGTCCCTTGTATTCCTGCTGTTATGGATACTCTCATGTCTCTTACACTGTTGCTGTTAAAAAGTACACTACTACATTGGTCACCAATTCAGCAGCTTTCGGTCTTGTCAGCAGACAGCAATATTGCTGCTTCGGGGACCTCTTTTTCCTGGAATGTATCAATGGAGTCCTGCTTCGCAGGTTGAGCAATCAATGTATGATGATTCTCAAGAGTTGAAAGATATTTTTCTCGGTGCTGGTCAACGGCAGGTCCCCAGTCTTCAGTTGGCTTCAGTAGCTTCTTGATACGCTGTAAATAAACACACACACACACACTCAAAACATGGTACTACTTAAGAATAACATACTACTGGTATAACCGGGTATTTATAAATTAGTGTAAGGTAAATTATGACTAAGACAGTAAAATAAAAGTATAATTTCAAGAGAAAACTGAGATCTTTCTGGTGGGTTTGAAGTAACACACAAATAAAGAATTTTTTTATTAACATTTCAGGACCTCACATTTCATGGAAATTGTTTACAGTAAAGTGTCAGTAAAATCATGGAACTGAAATTTTGTTCAACAATGTTTTAAGTCCACTTTTAATCTCATAAAGAAATATTTATTGCCAGCATTTAAATTGAAGAAAATGTTAATGAATTTTTTTGCTCTCCTTGAAGATTAACCAAAAGACCAGATTAATTTGTAAGAAAAATAATCTGCTTATACAAAAATACTAGGATTGAAAAAAATCCATAAATTTACAGTCAAACCATTTTCTACATGGCTTACATTGAAAAATCAGCAATGTACATTTCACAATGGCAACTGAAGAAAAAAAATAATTAAAATCTGCAAACAGGGTTTTTTACTGGAAAAATTAAATGTAAATGGCCTACAGGGGTCGAAATACTGCCATCCTAAATGTTTTTTGACAGTTAACATCATTAAGGTCAGGAGACTTTTTTTTTTTTAAACAGGCAATTATTTTACTTTTATATTCACACATTAGTATGAATCAATCATGTTTGGTCTGGAAGGTTTTCACAGAACCTGGCAGAATCAGTAGTTTTCCAGACCGAATATATGGCAGAAATTTCAACCATTTTACACTCCTGAGCGATCTTAGTCCTACTATTGTCATAAATACCTACCATCGAGACCTTAAATTTGTTCTACGATCGTCAGCCCCTTCCACGACGCGGCATAGCTTACAATCGTTGTAAATTACAGTGAAAATTTACAATTGCTACGAGACAGTTGTAAGCCACTAATGTAGCTGTCGAATGGCAGTTAGATGATGATTTGTTAATTTTCTAAGAAGGTTACTAACTCTTTGTGTAAAAATGAATCTAATATATACCAAATACCTTTTATGAAACTGATCGATGAAGAACAGTCTAGGCTTAACAACCTTCACACGAAAATAAGGGAGATAACTATCATGTCTTATGCATTCAGCAAATATCGCTTACCAATAAATTGACAAAGTTACCTCCAAGAATACATCCAACAAGTTCCGAAAAGTCGGTAATCAATTTATTATTTAACTCATTCGCACTTCTTTACAAATAATATATTAATAATTAAAGGGGCACTTACGAGTACCGTAAGGTTGCTTAGTGGAACGACTGTAAAGTTTACGATGCCAATTGTAAAACTCACCATAAATCATTACAATTAACCTTAGCTACAATTCGTTCGTGGAACAGGGCCCTGGGCACATATTCTTGAACTGATCTTAGCGCTACAAAATCGAAAAACAATCATAGCTTGTGACGTCACCACAGCATATGCCATGATGTCATAGCTTTAATGATTTCATATGCTAAGAATGCTTCGAAAATATGTGCCCTGGTTTAAATGGAAACATGGCTTACATCAATGATTGGTCCTTCTTCCTTGGCTATGGCGACGACCATCATGATCGGGATGGGTACGAGAGAGGCGAGTCCCAGCATCCAGCCAAACACGATGGCCCACGTCGGGTACACGTAATCTCCGTACGTCACCGCCTTTAGGTGGGTCACACTGAACAGCCAGATGAACTGCAAACACAACGCATTTCCAGATTAGCCACAGTATTATCATTTCAGTTTTTAAATTAGCTCCTTTCACTTTTATTTAATGGCAAACTGTAAGGGCATACAGGATTATAATACAGCTAACAATTAAATCAGCAGAGCTGACAAAAGGATAAATGGAAAAATATCTATGATTAACATGTCTGATATAATTAAGACAGGAAAAATTACAACAAATTATTCATGGTTACACAAACAAAAAAAATACAAAAAAAAGCCCAAAGAAACACATTCATAGTGACCTTGGACTTTAAAACCTATACCTCCATATTACATGGGGAATCATCAGAACTAGATACACACGAACAGAACAAAGCAAACAACTTACAACGATAGTCGCTGGGGTGACGTAGCACCACATGATTTTCCAGATCTTGTGTGGTTTGTATCCAATCATCAATTCAATGTCTTTGAAGAATCGGTCAATTCCTGAAAGACAAGCAACATTTCTTTTTAAGTCCGATCAAAAAAAGCAATAAAATAAATCTTATTTACTCAACTAGTTGGTACAGTGTACATAAAATAGTATTTGTTATTAATATGTACATAAATATTTTCCAAAGCAACTTTTAAAATAAATTCCACTTAAAAACATAACTGATAGCTGCAGACTCGGTCCTTGTTACCTGTTCCACATTTCTCTCTAGGACCCATGTACTTTGGATATTAGAGAAAATATACTTTTCACAGATAAAAACCAAATGTTTGCTATTTTAGACATATTCCGTTAACGGATCATGAAGTTATTTTTTTATTTACTGATAAATATGATGTCACTGGTTCGTGCGATTTAGAAAAAAATGTCACATGCTCTAGTATTGATTACTCCACAATACCTAAGAAAAGTTTGCTAACAACTGTTGACTTTAGAAAAATCATATTAAATTTGTCATTTGTGTCATCTTCGTTTATAAAATATTTGTATTTGTAAAATGTAGGAAGAAGCCGTAATATATGCTTTTGCCAGTTAGTCAATCACAATATCTAATTTTTTACTTGATGGTCAAGAAGTTTTATTTAGTACATGTATTGACATTTCTATCTCAGATTTTACTGTAATAATTTTAACTTGCATGACAAAAATAGTCACTATGAGGACAATGGAAGTTAAAGCACAGTGATTGAATTAATCATCGGCCATTGGATTTCAAACATTTGATAATTCTGACTTGTAGTCATCAGAGGAAACAGCTAAATGTTTTCTAATGCAGCATGCAATCTTTTATATGCACCATCCCACAGACCGGAAAGCACATACCACGGCCTTTGATATACCTGTCGTGGTGTATTGGTTGGACCGAGAAAAAACCCATTACAATGAATTAATCCACAGAGGTGGTTCGATCCTGTGATGGAAGCATCTCAAGTGAGCAGTTAACCAAGTAAGCTAAATCCTGATTGCCAGAAGCAACTACTAAACACTGTCCAAAGTGGTCAGACCAAGCTAAAAGCTGATGTGAATGACAAGTGTGTGCCATGGATAGCTACAAAAGACGAGCACCCGTCGCATTTGGAGAGACAAGGACTGGGATGTGGAGATGGACAGTGAAAGAAGTTGAAAGATACAAGGAAATGCCACATTGGGAGTAAAAAAGAAAGGGGGCAGTGAGATAAAAAAATAATTAAAATTTAAAATCCTGTGAGGACAATGAGGACTACAAAGCAAAACGCACCATAAATCCAGGCAATGACGACACATTCAATGAGAGAAAGGATCATCAGAGAGAACGTGGCACAGTACCAATCCATCACCTGCAGAATGTAGATTCCTCCCTGAAACGTAAACCGTACAGAAGTTAATCACATTTATAGTGCAATTCTAACAAGTCCTATCACATGAATGTCAATCAACTGGCCTAGGTAATTGAAGTGTGTGCTCAGGACAACATTCTTAAGTTTTAATTGAATTCTTGAAGTTGTAATTGAATATAAGCCTGAAAATCAAGGCAAAATGTTATGTATGGCTTTATATCTCAGCAACTTTTATCTTTTCTGAGCACATTTCAGTACTATCGTGAACATCTACTGGCAAGTTGTCAGTATTCAGAAATGCATTTTAAGTTGCAATGAAACCTCTGAAAACCGGACCATCTGTAAACCGAAATTCCCTCAAAACCGGACGTTTCACAAAGTCCCTTTTTAACAACCAGGACAGAACTCAGGGCTAGCCCTGGGTTGCTATTTTTGTTCGCCAAAAAATTCGCCAATCTCCAATTTCTTTCGCCAATCTAAATATATATTCGCCAGTAACATATTTATATTTCAGTCAAAATATTTTGTTTTTAATCTCGTTCATTATGACAATATAGTATATATTTAGTTTACCGTCACGTCTTTGTAATCTAATAAAGAAATGCTGCTGATGTTTAGGGCTGCCTGTAGCCCAGTAGTAAAGCATTTGTATGTTGTGCGGTCAGTCCAGGGTCAATCCCCATCAATGAGCTCACAAGTGGTACATCACAAAAGAGACAATTTTACTCCTTTTTTTTTAAAAACCTGCCCGCATTATGTTTTGCAATGATGGCAATACTGACCCCTCTAAAGTTTATAAACATTAGATTTCTTTTCTTACTTTGGTTATCTATTTTCTTTTCTGCTTTATATAAAGATAAAACTTGATAGTCCCACCACTGTGCTACCCCTCTAGATATTGTCCCATTGATAATATTAATAGATGCATTGTTGTATATATAATTTTTTTTAAATCATATTTTAAAGAAACAAAATGGCAAGACTGGCCGTTTTATTATATGAAGATTTTTTTTTAAAATTAATAATAATTAAAAGTGCGCAACTTTTAGTCATACCCTATGCCATGACCTCGTTTTGTAACTTCCCTGTATGATTTATAATGAATACTATTCATAATTAGTACGGCGTCCAACTCAAGATTATAGCCAGTCACCCAACATAAAGACAAAGGAAACAACTTTATGTTTATTGCTATCAAAACACTAGCGTGCGACAGTCTTACACAAGTGGGGGGAAAACCTTTTTCAGTTTCACTCCGGTTCGACTTTGTTATTTTTGTGCAAGGGGTGGAGGGATGTATCTTGTCGGCGTTAGAATTTTATCAGTAGATATAGCACAAATTAATTATAATTTTGCCATTTAATATGTTTGAAATATAAACTGTAAAACGTATAAAGGTTTAGCTAATAATGATTGTATATTCATAAGTGAGAAACAATATCATATGTATTCCTCGCCAATGCACCCAATTCGTGGAAATGAACTCAACCATGTGACCTAGATTTATAACATCAAACAAAACATGACTAATAAAAAGTAAAACTTGTAGTCGATAGTAATCAAACATTTAGTATTAACAATGCAACATGGCTTAAACATTATTTCATTTTATTTAATCGTGTTTTCTAACTTTACGACAAGCAGCTACTGAATAATAGTCATTATAGACTGGCCATGTGGCCATGCAAATAACGCTTATTCACAATGCGAGGCGGATCAACTGAACAAAACTGGTTAACGTTTGGTACTAAAATTCAACATCGGAAAAAAATCTTTCGTCAAATCGGAAATTCTTTCACCAATTCTTTTTATTGGCGACTTTGGCGAACGGCAGCGCGAGCCCCGAGAACTTGACCTCTCTAAACTGGATCCCCCTATAACTGGACATCTGTCTTGGTCCCTAGACTGTCTGCTTTTGAGGGGTTTCACTGTATTTTAATGCAATTAAACATAACCTTTTGGTGGTTTAGAGGTGAAATATTTTGATGTGGGCATCTTTGTATATAATCTGGCTGGGATTATTTTGGGCACAACATTTATCCCCTCGACTATGATGCAATTAAAGCCCTGTTATGTAACCTGTGTAATAAACAGGATGCTCAAAAGAAATTTGTTTCAATAAAGAGCACCTTCCTGTCCCTCAATAAATAGGTTGACAGGAATTTAGATTTGTAAAGTTAATCATCAGCCATTGGACGTGTAACAGTTGGTAATTTTGACATATATAGTGTCTTAAGAGAGGAAACCCACTACGTGTTTCCCATTAGTAGAAAGGGATCTTTTATATGTACCATCTCACAGACAGGACAGCACATACCACAACATTTGATATATACCAGTTGTGGTGCACTGGCTGGAATGAGATATAGCCCAGTGGGTCCACAGATCAGGGAAGCAATCCCAGATCAACCATGCATCAGTAGCTTTACTACTGGGCTATGTTCTGTCCCAGCAAATGAATGATAGACCATGTGTACCTGTGTAATGAACGGGATGCCCAGCAGGAATTCAATAAAACACATTACTGCAGTGAAGAGCACCTTCCTGTCCCTCAGCAGTTCGGGGAACTCGTCAATAAACGCACTGGTCATCGTTTCAAACATGCCAAACTGCAGAGATAAGAAAACAAACAAAAATGTTAACTGGGCATCAAGCATAGACACAGATAAAGAAACGCATGCATAAACGTATCAATTTATTTGACCAACAAGCAAACATGTGTTGTTTTTATTCAATCATAACAACATATTCAAAAAATGTGTACTTATATTATTTCGAAAAGACCATTACATCAATTCGGTTCTTGGAAATAAAACTATAAGTTTCTACTTGTATATAATATTTAAATGGATTATTACCATAGAAATATTAGGATGGAATTTTTGTTTACAATAATTTGATTGTTGCTTATTGGTCTTCAATGTGAACAGAGCGAAAAGTCTATCCAGAAATAGTAACTGCATCAATACTTAAATTTAACATTTTAAATCAATGATAACAGTTTTAAAAATTCCTTTTGAATATACAAAAAAAAACAAAAAAATATATTAAAAATCCAGCAGCATTAGCTTGCATTGTTTAAATGGTCTCCCACCCCCCCCTTAGAATGTGTGGTTTGAAATGTTTTAACAGACCGACTTGATGCTATGTTCACACTATATGGCAATGTGATCACAAGTACCTCAAAAATCATGTACTAACATATACTCAAGGAAAGATAGTTAAACAAATTGTTTAATTTTAAATGAAGTACTTTAAAATTAGCTTTATAAAGTGATGATTTTAATTTACAAAGGAGAATTTGATTTAAACTGTCAAGTACTTGTGAACACTCCTGAAAACAGTTCACTGAAGATGCAAGAAAATGTGTATGGGAGCGATTAAACTCACCATTTCACCAAATGTTTGAAAACCCAAAACCGAACACTGACGTCAAAGACCACAACTATTTATTTCTACCATGCTCTTATCACCATCAGCGGCACCAAAAACTTGACTCAAATCTAGATGTAAATTTAGATTTCTAACTATAAAAAAAAAACCAAAAAAAAAACTCTCCCGTTCCCACCACCATCACCAACTTGAAAATACTCCCAACACGTTCAAATTACTTGTGAACGGATTTTGAAATAAAACATTTTGAAAGTATTTTAGACACGTTCAGAGTCAACTTGCTGAAGATAGTTCTGTTAGATCAGTTATTTTTAGGCTTCATTTCCTTTTATTAACTTTTTGACTACTTATAATAACTGTAATAAAAGTAACCTTGCATACTCGATATGTCAAGATCTAACTGATACAGAACTACTGACCTTTCCGATTATTTGTACAGTAATTTTGCAAGACAGGCAGGTGACAAAAGCTTAATGGCAGAATGGAATTTCAATTGTGTTTCTGACGTCAAGGTCTCGTTAGCAAGAAATACTATTATACTGATGTTATTTTTGTTTTAAAAAATTGTGTACGCATATTCAAACTCAAAATAATGGTATGGAAAGTTAAATTTAAAATTTGCGAATGTTGGCAAATATCTTGCAATAAGCAGCAATGTTTTTTTTGCACTAAGTAAATCTTTGCATGAATGAGTTTAAAACAATCACCGAAATAACATTTTATGTCCAAATCAGTCACAATGTTACTTGAATACTCAATAAAATTGTTATTAATGTAGTTAAATAATCAATACAGATCAGGAAATTGAAACTTCTTTGGTATTAATTTACAAATCAAGTGGATTGGCCTATATCAGTGCCTCCAAGTTATCAACTGTTCACAAACAACCAGTCCTTGGGCTTTTGTTAAAGTTATAGTTTGTGATGTTTAGCAACACTACTACAGCATTCCTGATTTATTAATAATATAAACTTAAGACTAAATCCTCTATACATTTTTTCATTAGCAGCAAGGCATCTTTTATATGCACTTGCTCCCCCCCCCCCCACAAAAACCCCACCCAAGACAGCATATACCACAGCCTTTGATATATAAATCCTGTGGTACTGGTTGGGATCAATAAAGAACAAAATCCCAATCAGATAATGGGTCACCAAGGGCGTTTCAATCTAGGACCTAAGCATTTAAGGCAGGTAACTCTACCGACTAAGAAAAATCCTGCTACTCTGTGCATTTTAGATTCATCAACATTACACTAGTCTTGAAATATTCCACTTTACAGGATGAACATTTCCAAACAATTTTTATTTTTTTTTAAATATTTTAATATGCTTTTTCTCAGTTTATTTCTACACTGCATTTTACAAGATATTGCCGGTTTCATTTTTATCAGTAAATAAAACTTTCAAAAGATTTACAAATTTTGTTTTGTGTTCTTGGTGAAATGGAAAGTAAGAATGATGTATTGAAAAATACATGTATACAATGATAGACAATCATACGATAAAAAACCTATAATGCTGTGGGTCGCAATGGTCGCTCTTCCCGCACGGCCACAGACCAGTGCTCGCCCTTGAGAAAGTGAAATCAAAGAAAGGCATATTAATAACAAATATAGCAAATAACATCAAAATACAAGCAAACGCCCATTATCGATTTTGGTCACATGTGTTCGTTTTTGCTTTGTTTTGTTAAACGATCCATTAATTAATGTATGGTCAAAAATAAATCTTGAATTTATCTTGACAATTTAAGTACAGCCAAAATAAAAAATGTTAATGTTTTTGTGTTTTTTTAACTTTCCTCATTATTGCTATTCATCTTTCAAAATAGAGAGTATTCCATGTATACATATGTTGTTGTTTTTTATTGATCTAGACAATATTGTTTCCAAATTTGAAATTTGTGTTTGTCTTTTGGTGAAAATTATTTCAAAGTTAACCAAAAATGAGGCAGGTATTTTCACAACTGTATACGTCAATTGTTTTAGTTGTTCTGAAGATAAATTTCAATGTACAGTAAATTTATAAAAATTGTTTACTGAATAGTTAACAAGGTAAAATGCAGAAGCAGATTTGGATAGGATGTTTTAAGACATCAGAAAAAGTATCATAACCTTGTTTATTTCAAAATTTGTTTAACAACTAAAAAAATGTACTGAGAGCCATGAAAGTACACGCCTCACTTTTGTTACGCTGAAATTATTTTGCATCAAAACACTGGACACCAATTCAAATTTGGAACTCTCCATTGTATGCAGAACAATAAAAACAGTCATTGACTTAGATTCCCCATTCCCCACTAAACATGAATTTAAAAAAAAAAAAAAAATTAAATTAAAGAATTAAATACAAAAAAAAAAAAATTCTGCGTTAAATTACAATGTTTTGGTAACAATAATAGCCAAATAATATTTTAAAATATCTTGGCATCAATTGCAGAAATTTTGAGCAAACTATAAAGCATTGAAATAAACCTTTTTAGAACTAATGACCAAGGCATGTACCTTATCTTTCATGAATGTTGTCATGATATATTTGTTAGTAAAAAAAAAATCCATTTATCACTGATCAAAATCACAAAGCAATTGTACTGTTTTTATGTCTATGCATGCATACAGATAAAGTAACAGTAATGAGGACATTTTTATTTACATGTGCCAATATAATTTATTAAACCGAAAAAATATGCACAATTAAGATCTTTTTCATTACAAAACAATTTAATCGGCGTTTGCTTAAACATTCTTACCACAAATAAAATCTTCATATCACTTGTACAACTCTTTGAAAATTATTTTCATAATGGACAATGTCTTATTACAAAAGGGATCATTGTAACCGACTTGCAAATATTATTTTAAACTTCAAACACAAAAGCAGTCCATATTGGTCAGGTCAGGTCATAGGGTTTAACGTGCACATTCAGAGCAAGCTGTTGTAGCGCACGTCTGTCGTGGGTGCAAGTGCTTGCAAAGCAAGCTCTTCCGTCCAAGACAGAAGTCCTTATTGATTTATTTTAAGACTTATGTCTTAACAGTATTAACAGTAAACTGTCCAGTGTTACGGTACATCTTAAGGAATACTTTCTTGTCCAGTGTTACGGTACATCTTAAGGAATACTTTCTTGTCCAGTGTTACGGTACATCTTAAGGAATACTTTCTTGTCCAGTGTTACGGTACATCTTAAGGAATACTTTCTTGTCCAGTGTTACAGTACATCTTAATGAATACTTTCTTGTCCAGTGTTACGGTACATCTTAAGGAATACTTTCTTGTCCAGTGTTATGGTACATCTTAAGGAATACTTTCTTGTCCAGTGTTACGGTACATCTTAAGGAATACTTTTTTGTCCAGTGTTACGGTACATCTTAAGGAATACTTTCTGGTGAGTCAAGTAAAACTTCATGTCAGTTAAGTAATACTTTCTGGCCTGCACATCGCACTTCATTTCTTTGTTTAGTACAACAAAATATTGTCCCCTTTTAAAGTGAAATAATAACAAAACTGCATGCAACCACATGGTACTCTGATTTTTTTTCCCACACTTTGATGACACACTTATATGATTTCTGATTAATTAATAAAGACCCCATTATAAAACAAAACCATGGGCTGTAGTTATTGTCATTACAAATTTAAATATCAACTTTTTCAGTGATTACCTAGCATGCAACTGGAAAGTATTGCTTTAGATAGAGGTCATGTCGATGTATTTGCAAAACATTCGTTGCATCACGGTTTGTACAATTTTAGGAAAATAATAAATGCAACTTGCTAAGTGATTACAAACTAAAGAATAACAATCGGTGAAAAGCTTGATTTCTAATTCAGACACATGTAGTACTAATAGAATTAACAATATTTTAGTACTAATGGAATTAACAATATTCTATACCCTGAGGTATCAATAACCAATACTCTCTATTATCATACTGATTAAGACATTAAACAGTCTGTTCTACACGCCATGTGTTGAGGCCAACACATTTACTTTCAAATAACCACAAACACAATTATGATATTGCTCGTATCAATAAGCCATCTGTATATGGTTTGTGGCTCGATCACATGTTTGATCATATTGCTCATACAAAAGTACCAGACACTTTGTGGCTTTGTGGTGGTGGCCAACATTCTTTTCCAGTTTATTCAGGTTCGACAAAACCACTAGCCCTTGGTGAATGTTTGCTCTGGGCTAGTGGAAATTATCAACTGTATCACTGTAATCTCTAAGGCACTAGTCAAAGTTTCTGGAAGGGCCAGTGACTCTCAAATATTTGTCGAACCCCGAATTTATTAGATCATGCATGTTTGAAACATGCGAAAGTTAATTTTAAAAAAACACAACCTTATCTGCATTGTAGCAACAAGGATTTTTTTTAAACTCGTAATACCAGTATTTCATGTTAATGATATGGAAAATATTATTGTTTATTAAAACCACATTTTAGCAACCACCATAATCAATCAAGTGTTTTTTTCACAGCCATTTTATTTAACTTGTTATTTATGTCACATATGGTTAAAAACATTATCAACACAATATATTGGCACTTTATGTAGTGTATAAATTATTAAAATATCTATGCATCTAAACTGACATTATAAATCCAATCAAGTAGAATTCATATAAACTATCTGTTCCAACAAATTATCATTTTATTTAAGTGCATGTACCTAGTATTTGTTAATTATGTGTATGTGATGGTAATTCAATTAAGATTCATTTATATATATATATATACATATACATATACAGTTGAGCACCATTGTGTCGAACTTGCTCGAGATATGACTGACTGGTCCTGGTCAAATGTGTTAACTATCATGTTTTTATCTCGGTTGAGTCGATATTACATTTGTTTTGATATATGTATTTTTGGTTCTAATTTAGACTTTCATACGGAAAAATGTCTCTATGTGTTGATATTAATATTATTATGGGTTAAAATAATTTTACTTAAAAAGGTAGATATGAATTGCGCAATCTGAAATCAATGCCGTACCAGTATTGTGAGCATGTAAGCAATCAAGAAAGTTGCCAACGTACGACTGTAAACACATGATGTGTACATGTAGTTACTGTAACAGTTCACATGTAAGACAAACAAATCGAATTATCTAAACCAATGAGCAAGTTACTAAAATGGTCTTATCGAGCTTAAAAGAAAATGCTAGCAGATGACTATAGTTAAAGAATGCAACTAGTCGTGTGAATTGTGGCTTTTAAAAATTATGGTCTGATAAAAGTAGGATTATTTGTCTTGATAGGCTAACTAGTTGTTAATTGACTAAGAAGTCGGTGATCGAGTGTGTATTCAGTGACAACACTGTTTCCTATGCTCTATGTTTACAACCTCTTCTCCCATGTTAGACGAGCTGTTGTATCTGAACTTGATGCAAGAATTGTCATGGCAAATGACAAATTGTTGGTGTGTTGGTGTTACCACGAACCAATGCGCAACAAACATTATTCCTAGACTTTATGAATTAAGTGTATGATTTTGTATTTGTTTTCCTAGAAACATTGGGTGCAACTCTTTATTTTTTCATAAAATAACAATTTCATCGGCCTAAATAAAAATACATTTGCATTTATTTTTTAATATATGACTTTCTTGTCGTTGTTGTTGTGTTTTTTTTACAGTAATGTTTTAGTTGATATTTGTTTAATTTCCTTTTTAGGTGGTCTCCACATTATCAACAACGGTGCTCGACTGTATATATAAATATATGTAAAATTGAACAACAGATTTGTGTTATAAAACTTAATTTGTGTGATGACACTAGATTTGACATGAATAATAAACAATATATATATATGAATATTGAAAAACAAAACTAAAACATTAATCAACTGAAAAGTGCATGTTTGTTTACACTTACTGCTATTGAAACTTAACTCGAGATGGCGGCACAACCGGTAGCAAGAGGGAGACCCGGTATGGTTCGGTACCATGACCAGCGAAACACATATACGCCATTCACTCATTCAGTCTCATCATAACCCTTTCAGTGGCACATCAGTAGGTTTATTTTAAAACAACTTTAAATTATACATCCATTTATTTTTAATACTGGTTACCTAATGAGTAGGCTTTACTCCAAAAGTTAACCAGAATTTATTTAACCGTTTGGAAAATAAAATGTATGCCAATTAATTTTTCCAAGATTCATGAAACACTGCTGCCAATTTAAAGAAACAATTAAAAAAATATATATATGAAAAAGAGACTTTTATAACTTTTAATTTTTCAATATTTCAAGTTTAATGCAATATCCTCCCAAAATTTAAAATAAAAATAAAATAAACTTAAACTACAATAAACTAGCTTCTACAAATAAAACTTGGTTCTTGATCAGATTAATTAAACACGTTTCCTTGTAAAATATTGTTTAAAAGATCATCACTATAATTATGTATATTTAATTAAACAAAGAAACAAAGAAAGAAAGAAAATGTGTTATTTAATGATGCACTGAACACATTTTAATTAGGGGTATATGGCGTCTGACACATGGTTAAGGACCACACAGACATCGAGAGAGGAAACCCACGGTTACCACTTCATGGCCTATTCTTTCCGATTAGCAGCAAGGGATCTTTTATATGCACCATCCCAGACAGGATAGTATATACCATGGGCTTTAATATACCAGTCGTGGTACACTGGCTGTGACGGGGATCGATCCCAGACCGACCGCACATCGAATGAGCGCTGTACCAGTGAGCTACATTCCACCTCTTGAATTAAACAGTGACCAACAATAAGCTTTGCTCTACAAATAATGTTAATTGAAATTTAAGACTAAATATTTTAAAAGAGAAAAATTACATGTAGCTGAATCCAATCAACAACATGAAAAAAGAAAAAAAGAAGGACATTTAAAAATATTTTTTTTAGGAATTTGGATTATTGAACTTTAAAGTTAACAGTGCACATAATATTACTAACAAATTCTACTGTAACCTCCCTCAAAGCAATCTCCATTCATAGCAGTGACCAAAAGATATTAAATTGGTTTTTTTTCTCTAAAATAATGATGAAAACTAATAAGAAAATATATTTATATATGATGATGCCACATTCGCATGCACATCCTTTATTGCATGACAAAACTCGTAACTGCCACTCACAACACAATCAAACACCCAAACTTTTTCAACTTCCTGCAAAGTAAAAATCCAGATGAGTGATCAATATGACAGGCAATACATTACATATATCACTGACAACCCCAAACGATTCCAACAATGTGCACAACAATTTACCATTTCCTAGCTGTGGGGTTCAAATATTGGGGGAAAAAATGAAGAAAAAAAGAAGAAAAGAAACATGCAAGATTTTTCACTTTCATGCCCAAGTTATGATGTAAATGTACGCAAAGCAAGCAACTAATGAGCGGTAATATTGCGGCAAAAATAACTGAACACTGATTGCTTATAACCATTGACATTTAAAAAAAAGAAGAGTTCTTAAATGGCTAGAAATAACACATTCGGCATTATACCATCGCGTAAGTACCCATCCTAAAATGCCAGGTAATTACAGAATGTTTTTAACTCACTTGTCCAAAATAACTATGGTTAACAACAACCCCTGCAATTGTCCATGGCAATCGGCAATGCCGTGAAGATTGCTGTGGAATTTTGAATTCTCCACAACACTTTTTTGCCTTGAGGTTGTTTTTTCAATGTTATGTTTTCTTTGCCGTGGGCATTTGCTTAATTACAGGGGTTGAACAATAGTTGATAGAACTCGTTATAGTTGTAGCCAATTATGCATAATTGTATATATAAAAAATACCACAAAATTAAAATGAAGTGGCAAAAATGTATAATACTGTGACAAAAATTACAAGATTTTTCAAATAAAGAGATTATTATAAAGACCTGGCTATGATAGGTTTGGTAACCAAGGATGATTGTTGTGTTGCGGATGTAAACAATCCCACAGCTAGGAGAATATTATAATGTGTAAGGTTAAACACCATGCTTCACCAGTAGCAGAGATTCTAACAATTACACATCCAGGTCCAAAAAGAAAAAATGTAATTACAACCATTTAACGATTACAACAATTTGGAATAGTTTACTTAACAGTATGAACAAACATGTCAAAGCATGAGGTTAATGTGAACAAACAATACAAATATCGTTTGACCCAATTACAAAGTCCCATCATTTTTAAATTTCTAACAGTAGTTTTTTTTTTAAATCAATAGACCAAAACATAATGAAGAATATATTACTACAAATGGGAAAAACAAAACAAAAAACCTAATAAAATCTTGTTAGTGAATAACATTTCTATTGTTAAGAATGACAGAAAGAATTAATGGTTAAAATTTGAAGGGTTCTAGGTCTACATCGCTATTTTCTAAATGTAACCCTGCGATCACAACTGTATACATAAACTGGTAATTTCATTAATGATGAAAAACATCGGCTCCTAATGAACTTGATATAAGTCCATTAATATACCGCATACCCGATTTATGTGCACATTGATTACCTGCAATATGCAATGGTTTGTAACAAACCAGTTGCCATTACAAGCTTTAGTATTGAATTGTAATTTTGACGATGTATAAAATGTTAGTGTATATGAAGACATTTAAGTACATCCTTGCTAAATGAACTGTATGATGAAATATATACCACAGACAAGAGCAGTATTCAATTTGTTACACATCTTCAAAAACCAGTCCTGACCAACAAGAGGTCATGTTTTTCTTTTGTTTAACGACAGCATTAGAGCACATTGATTTATTATTCATTGGCTATTTGATGTAAAACATTTGCTAATTCCTAACGTACAGAGTTCAATTTACAAAGTCTGTTTTAGACTTACACATGTGTAACTACATACATTTGCAATGCTTAAAGACCTGTGTTTAAGGAAAACAGGCTGCATAAATTTTACCCATAGTCAAGAGGAGGAAACTTTCTATATTTTTCCATTAGCAGCAAGGGATATTTTATATGCATAGCACATACAATGTACCACAACCGTTGACATACCAGTCATGGTGCACTTGCTGTAAATAGAAATAGACCACTGGGTCCACTGAAAGGGATCGATCCCAGATTCTACATTCCACCTTACTCCAGCCATGATGCAGTCTGCTGATATTATTTCATGTGTGTTTGCCAATGGTCAAACTGGACAGTCACAAGTACAGTGGTCTCTTATTCAAAATAAAAGGAATGATCAACACCGCAGTATATTGCAAATATAAAACATCTTCAAACGGACTGCAGGTTTTTTTTTAAACACTCTTTCCACAGTGAGTAAGCATGTATCACAGCCTTTGATATGAACACTTTACTGCCAACTAGTGACTTCTCATGACATACTGCGAACCTTCTTGGCAAGAAACTTTCTTTTCCATTTCAATTTTTTTCTCTCTCTCACTTATTTTGTTTTGCAGGAACCCATCAAATTTAACCACAAATAAAGATGTACGACTAATTTTAAAGTTTAAAACTACATTTCTACAGAATGGAAATGCACAGTGAGTTAGGTACCATGTTTGTTCGATGATTGGTGAAACATGGTGGTATCGACATAATCGATGAAACGGGTAAATTTGTAACAGAAGACTGGAACACTGAAATCCTACCTGACTGTCCAAACCAATAGTAAAGAGCATTGTGAAGAACAAGATTGCCCACAGTGGTGAGATGGGCAGTTTGGCCACAGCCTCAGGGTACGCCACAAATGTCAATCCCGGACCTGTAACAAATATAAACGTGTTGACGATTCATACATAAGTGCTTCGAGAATTTTTGTAAAATCCACTAGCCACGGGATAAGAGATTTTTAAAAATGTACTAGCCACGATTAAAAATTCACTAATCCCACTTTACTTAAGTTAATACAATTTAACTAAATATTAATAATCAGATATGTCATCTAAAGAGGAAGATATAGAGCTTAAAAATACAAACTTTGACATTTTTCACAATTTGTAGGTTGATAGCTCAGTCATTTTTATCATATAGTAGGTTGGGAATTTAAAAACATTCAGTTAATTTGGGTTTCAAATGTAAGATTGTGAAATGGCATCCCAAATAATAAAATGTTTATGATTATGGTAGATTTGGGAGGTAGGGGTGGGATGGGATAATTCCCCAAATTCAATGTTTGAGATGG
Source organism: Dracogyra subfuscus (assembly GCA_016106625.1). Lineage (NCBI taxonomy): Eukaryota > Metazoa > Mollusca > Gastropoda > Neomphalida > Peltospiridae > Dracogyra > Dracogyra subfuscus. The sequence goes on along the minus strand of JAECMU010096930.1, from coordinate 4,885 downwards.
CAACAGCCAGCTATAAGTTCATTTTTGCCCAATATTTCTATCTCTTATTGCATAATTGATGTGGATTCACAATATAATCAGTATATTTAACCAAACTGGGTGCGTTATAATACAGATTAAAACAACAATTTGAGGTACATGGTATAACAGTAAATAAGCAATGATTTTGTGCTTACCCTGAGTGACAACATCTTCGATATTGACGCCAGTTTCATGAGCCATGAAACCAAGAACAGAGAAGATGACCAGACCTGCGAACACGCTGGTACCGCAGTTGAGGAATGGAACAATCATAGCATCTCTGAAAATTAAAGCATTACAAGACTTTATGTTGATAATTTCAACCAACCAATAATGAACAAGATCTCTGTGTAAACATGTTGACGAGTTAAACATGTACATTTTATCCATCTATTATTACAATTTCTCAAATTTTGAAATTTGACCAATTAAATCTGAAATCAGAACAATATTTGATACATAATACCCTGTAGTGGATATATAGATATTTGTATTTACAGTTTTCTTATTTTACTATCACTTTGACCAAGTGTTACTTACATTCTCTAGTAGATGATTACCTGAACGAGTAACAAATTACCTGTAAACATTGTTGTGGAACTTGTTATAGCTGGCCATGGTGATCAATGCTCCCCAAGACATACCAACAGAGTAAAAAATCTGCAAAGCGGCATCACCCCAAACCTGTCAATACAAACAGAACTTCTGTTAATGAAGATATCCAGTGAGCTTTTCGTATTAAATTAATGATATTACTTTTACTTGTTAAAGTCCTGTATTCAGTCAACGTTTCAACATTAGTTAAATTTTGCCAATTTTTTAACAATTCAAATTCAGCTAGATATCAGATTCCAAACATTCAATTAGTTCTAGAAGGCTGGATGTAGCACAGTGGTAAAGTGCTCACTTGATGTGCGGTTGGAACTGGGATCGATCGCCGTCGGTGGGCCCACTAGACTTTCTCCGGATGGTGCATATAAAAGATCCCTGGTTACTAATGAAACAATGTAGCAACTTCCCTCTCTACAACTGTCAAAATTACCCAATATTTGACATCCAATAGCTGATGATAATAAATCAATGTGCTCTAGTGGTGTCGTTAGACAAAACAAACTTTAACTTTCAATCAGTTCTTAAATGTTACTGATTTTTCAACATTTCTTAAATTCACACAATGTATGGGACATTACTTATTGTGGAACCTTTACAAAATTTATGAATAGATTTGTTATCCAATCAAACCTACCTTAAATTCCAATAGCTTCTCCCACTGTGGTATAAGGTAAAACTTTATTCCGTCAATGGCTCCTGGCAGAGTGACACCTCGGATCATGAGAATCAGAAGTACCATGTAAGGGAAAGTAGCTGTGACGTAGACAACCTGCAGACAACAAACAACACAACATTACAACAACAATATCACACCAGATTATTATGACAATATAACAGCAGAACATTATGACAATATAACAGCAGAACATGACAATATGACCACAGAACATTATGACAATATAACAACAGATAATTATGACAATATAACAGCAGAACATTATGACAATATAACAGAACATTGTGACAATATAACAGAACATTGTGACAATATAACAGAACATTATAATTAAAAATGTAACAGAACATTGTGACAATATAACAACAGAACATTGTGACAATATAAGAATAGATAATTATGACAAAATATCAACAGATCATTATGACTATATAACAGATCATTATGACAATTATAACATTTCTATATGGTAGCGTAAGGGTCAAAACTTCACTTTGAAATTACGGTAGCCAATAGGGCCAGTTTAAATATGTTTTTACTGGCCCTTGTTAAATTAACTACCTCTAAATCAACTGTCATATCATAATTTTAAGTAAATTCACTTGGATCAGGGTTATTGTTTTTACCCACCCTCTGCACATTACCTGTAGGTTTTATTTTCGAAAGATATATATAATTTTAAAAAATAGATGGATGCGAGACTTAACTACCTTTGTCAACCGTAGCCAATATAAGTAACCTTGGGCAATTTATCAACCTTGTAGCATTATATTCAACACCTGCCTGGGTCAAGGCCCAAAGTGACACAAATGTTCACTAGAACAGTTAATACCACCAGTTCAGCATGTCTGTTGTTTGATAAAAATGGTTTTATCTGGGCAATAATTGTATACCATTTTAATTCATTTAGCATGACTGGGTCAAGTACCCTTGTGTTAAAAACATAAGCACTGTTTATGTACTACACTATTGTGTGAAATTGTGTGAAATTGAGCAAGATAGATTTCACTTTCATCAGTTAAACCTTCGAGGAAGCTATTTTGGTATTCATAGTTCAGATTTAGCTGAGAATGAGTAGAAAATTTCACAAAATTACCATATCTATTGAACTTTAAAAATGGCAACAAAATATCAATCATTACGGTTATTTAACAGAAATTATTTTGTCAAATGAAAATAAAACTGGGCAATTGTTTTACAAATTCAGTGTTGGTAAATTTGGCAAGTGCCATAGCTATCCCCTATATTTATGGTTCATTGGTTGATATATTAGTATTCTATGTACCTGACTATATTAGACGACTGATAAAAAATGTATACAATGTCAGGAAGTACTTTCCAATACATGGCTTGAAACTGACAGGAACAACAGGTAAAAGCCACTCAAACTACACAATAAACTTTTTGACTTATATAACTTTTGCCTTCAATCTGAAAGCATTGTACAAAAGTTAAGATCAACTACTGAGATTAAAAAATAATGACACCTGAAATTTGTTTTATCATAATAAATCATTTTTTAACAATTAGTTTAAAATTTACATAAATTTATAGGAAATGTTTCCAATTTCTAGCATTTGCTTCCAAACTGACTAAACTGTCAGGAAACAGAGCCTAAAACATGTTTTAATTTGTGCTAAAAATACCTTGCTTAAATGTACTACTTCGTTATTAAAAAAATAAAAATACCAAGAATTCTTCTTAACCTGGTTACAATAGATTTAGCCCAAGGAGTGGTGCTGTAATATAATCTAAAACCAGGCAAGTTACTACCAGTGAATACAGCTCAACAAAACAATTGTAGAACTACCATTGATAAAAAAAAAAAGGTATTCATTTCATGTGGCCTATCCCTTCGGCTAACACTAGATTTAAGCAATTGTTAAGCACTTCAACGCAACCTCTCATTTCAGAACAAAGCCATACCTTTCCAGATGACTTGACACCCTTGCAGAGACAAAGGAAAACCACCAGCCATGCCAGGGCCAGACAACCCAACAAAGGCCACCGGATACCGCCAATGTTGTCGATTCCATCAGATATATCCAGCACATTACGTCTGTAAAACACAACAATTCAGATTGGAAGGTTGCACACCACCATATTTTACTTAACAGGGTTTCTGCCAGAGGATAAAATGGAAGGAAGGAAGGAAATGTTTTATTTAATAACACACTAAACACATTTTATTTCCGGTTATATAGCATCATACATATGATTAAGGACCACACATATATTGAGAGAGAAAAACTGCTGTCGCCACTTCATGGGCTACTCGTTTAGATTGGCAGCAATTAAGGGATATTTCATATGCAACATCCCACAGACAGGACAGTACATACCATGGCCTTTGCTTCACCAGTTGTGAAGCACCAGTGTAAACACTAAATATTAATTAGTGCCATACTCAAAAATTGCTTTTTGGCAGAAACGCTTCTTAATCAGTTCAATGTAATTTCTATGTGAGAATATATTAGTTGAAAAGTAAGACAATGTCAAAATGGCTATATGCCTGCTAATTTTAGGAAGTACAGTCTCTTGGCAACTATCATACAAAAAAAAAAAAAAATTAAATATAGGTTGATCACAAATATGTTGTACAGTAATCCACCCATAATTCAGTGTACCAATTCATTTTGCTTTTACATAAATGGCAGTGTACTACTTGCACTATTGTCATTATGTAGTACTAAAACACTTGTACCTTCAAAGCAACAGTATTTGACATCCAGTGATACATTAATCAATGTGCTCTAGTGGTGTTGTTAAACAAAACAAACTTTTTTATAACAATGGGTTATTTAATTCCTATAAAGATCAACCTATTAATTTTTATCAAAGATAGAGCATTGATATTTAATCCTTTTATGGTAGGGGCAGGACGTAGCCCAGTGGTATAACATTCACTTGATATGCAGTCGGTCTGGGATCAATCCCCATCAGTGGACCCACTGGGCCATTTCTCGTTCCAGCCAGTGCTCCACAACTGGTGTAACAAAAGCCGTGGTATGTAATATCCTGTCTGTGGGATAGTGCTTATAAAAGATCCCTTGCTGCTAACTGAAAAAAGTAGCCCATGAAGTGACGACAGCAGGTTTCTTCTTGATATCTGTGTGTGATCTGTAACCACGTCTTTAAGCCATATAACTGTAAATAAAATGTGTCGAGTGCATCGTTAAATAAAACATTTACTTCCTTTTGCGGTAATATTTTTTTTGCTCAATTCACATGCTAAAAGGAGCTAAAAATAACTCCCCTTGAACTAATCTCAGGGGAATGATAGGGAGCTAGAGTGAAAACTATTCTTACATGTAAATGGCGAGGTTTGAAACATGATCTTGATCAAAAAAGATTGCTACATGTATAGTCTAGACAGTAATGTGAGATTGATGGGATTGATGGAAACATAAAAAGGTTTTTCAGTGTAGAAAACTATAGCATGACATGCTATCTAGTTCCTTGTCACTTCATGTCTGTACAAGCACATTGCTTTAACAGAAGGGAAAGATTTGTTGTTCAATGACAGGTAAAAAAATGGCTATTTCAAAAGAAAATTGTTTGGGTTAGCGAGTGAGC
>JAECMU010096929.1:0-16082 GCA_016106625.1 Dracogyra subfuscus | reverse complement strand
CCAAAAATCAAGATTGATACAAAACACAGTGTAAAGGACTGTGCAATAAATACAAATACAAATATGACAGCATTTTACGGACACCGAATTTTATTTAAAATTTCAATTTGTGCTGTAATGGCCATTCTCAAAGAGAATGTTACACCCCTGCACCACGATGTGGTTACAGCACGCGCAGGGGTGAACCCATCACAGAGTCTGCCGTTTCCTGACGACTTGCTTAACAGGAAAATCAGAAAGCTTCTTTGTAACATCAGTGAAGAGGCTCTTCTGGTGACCCCTAACCCTTCTTACCGGTGCATTGAGGTCAGCGAGTGACGAAATCAGGTTTTCGTCTTCTCCAAGGAAGTTGCGCATCTCGCTTATCAGAAATAATGTTTCGTCTCTCGTCCATGAATCATGTATTTTTGGAAATGAAACTTCTGACTGAGACACAGTGACTGAACCATCGCCATCATTGGCTGAGACTACACTAGTAGGAGATCTACCCTGTGGATATCTGAGCCGACTGTTGCTGCTACTGGTAGCTGATGGTATACCATCATCATGTGTTGTGGTCTGTTCAGTAGGTTCCACCAGCACATCATGTATATCCAGTTGCATGGTAGGGTTTTCATCCAGGTATAACACACCGTTTTCGCCCTCTTGATAAAGTGTCTTAATAGGAACCTGAAGATTTTCATCCAAATATATTTTTCCGCTGGGTATCCGGTAAGCTGTAAAACAAATTAATTTAAAAATATTTAAGCAGATATTTCCTTAATTCCTTTATCAGTGTTTATGGAACATAAGAATGAATATTTTAGCATGTAATCAAAAGTTTATACCATCATATTCATAAATTAATACCTGCAAACATTCTGTGCACAACCCCATCATCTAACCACTGGGTTTTTTTCTCGACATAAAACCATATGTCCGACGCCGATATAACCGTAATTATAATGTGTTGAGTGCGTCGTTAAAAAAAATAAATAATAATAATAATAATTCTGTGCAAAATGTATGCAAATTATTTAGGGAAGCATTAAAACCCACCCACCCCTAGAACCGTTGACAAAATAGACCGGTCAGTTTTGTGTCTAGACAGGGATGGTTAATCTGTGAAAGTGCACACTACCATACCGTAATGTTTAGACTATAATGCGCTAATAGTTCTAATTGATATATCTACTATGCAATTTAACCTTATATTCCCGATTTACCGCCCCCGCCCTCACCCTCACCCTACCCACACACACTGATCATGATGTTGCATGGTCCTATTTTATTTGCGTAAATATTTATTGAAAAAAATATTTTTATTTTTATGTATATGTATAATAGTGGTGACCCGGGGGACGCCTCAATTCATGTTTCCACAAACACTCCATAAGCCACGCCCCCTTAGTTACTGTTACTACGTCCCACAAGCTAACATCCAAAATGGCGGAATCGGTAGTAGACTGCGTAGCTGATATAAAACTGACACATCATCTGGAATACCTTTTATATCTTCCTGAGAGCTCAGGCCTTTCCAGAAAAGCACAAGAGAAAGGTTTTATTTATTTTAGGCAAGGCTACATCCATGATATAAAAATTTCCAACGAAAATCAACCAGAAGTCAATGCGAGATGCTGGCGTTCCATGAAGAAAAACGACTCGGCACCCTAACTCAATATTCAAGTTTGCTTGGAGACGAAACAGCTATCAGAAGCTAACTGCTCCTGTAAAGCTGGGTGAGTATATTTTGGTATTAAACTGATATTGCAGCATGTTTCATTTTACTGCAAAGCAAACAGAAAAGTAACAAACCGGAATAAATGAATGAATGACACACACGTGTCTTAAAGCTGCATTGTCAAGACTATTTATAATATTTTAAGATTTACAACAGATCGCCCAACTGTTTAGTTTGAATTAACCTCACAACCAATTTCGGTTATATGCATCACACACACACACACAAATAACACACACACACACACTCACACCTCTTTTTACACTGTTCATAGGCCATTTCTTGTTCCAGCCAGTGCATCATCACAGGTATATACTACCCTGTCTGTGGGATGGTGCTGCTAATAAAAAATAGTGGCAACAGCGGGTTTCCTCTCTCAAGATAGTGTGGTCCTTAACCATAATTTTGTCTGACACCATATAACCGTAAATAAAATGTGTTGAGTGTGTCATTAAATAAAACATTTCTTCCTTCTTTTTTGTTCTGTTCATTGGCTGTGTGTGGGACAGTTTAAGGTAGTGCTTGATTTCTAGTCACTGTACATTTGACTTTGTAGAGCCAGAGCACAAGGAGACTGTTTTAAAATCTGTGCCATCAATGATAATCAGACTTGTGGGAAATTCCTTTTTGTAGTCAGCAGGCATATTGTTAATTATTATATCCCTGTGTGGCCAAATATTTAACTGCCCAAATTTGAAATACATTTGTTCAATCCATGCATTACAAATGTCACCCGAGGATTGAAATGTAAGTCCAAATCGCATGGATATGTCTTTTAGGCCAACATTATGCCGCAATCTACACAAACATAGAAAAAGACAATCTTTCAGAGCAAGCCTTTTAATGTCACGCATACTTGTTCTGTAAGAAATGCAATCATCACATGGTGCAAGGAAATTAAGGAGTGCAAAAAAATCTTAACAGATCTTTCAGTTTTCCCTCACTTCTACAGACACTATCAAAACCAAATTGTTCTCCATCTTCTGATGTTTTTCTCTAATTCGGTTATTCTTGTCTTCTGTTCTTGTACTTTCTTAAGCAATTAATAATTTTGCATTGTTGTCTCTTCTACCTGTTTTCAAAGTTTGTGTCCCCTGCGAGTGCTGTAACCTTATCGTGGTGCAGGGGTGTAACATTCTCTTAGAGAATGGCCAATACAGCACAGATTAAAGTTTGGAATAAAAGTCAGTATCCGTGTTATTTGTATTTGTATTTACACTGTTTTTATTTATATATTGAATTTTTCTATTGATGTTGATCATCACGTTATTTATTTACATTACCATAGTTTGACACCTAATAGCCGATGTATTTTTCGTGCTGGGGTGTCGTTAAACATTCATTCATTCATTCAAAGTTTGTGACTCTCTCCACTATGTACCAAGAGATCAAGTGGGGAAACCCCTGAAAAGATATGAATGAAAAAGACATATTCAATGTATTTAAGAAAATATTTATATTATATTTTAGACAAAAAAAATAAAAAAACAAAAGCCTCTGTGGGAACTGGATGCGGCAATACACTATTTCCAAAAACAGCACCTGTAAAGTTAACAGATGAATATCTTTGCTTAAATAAATATTTCCCCCTGGTTGATGCAGAAAAACGGGAAAGCCAGACAAAGGGACAGGCAACCTGCCAGTTATGGAAAACATCAAGAGCCAAACGAATAACAGCTTCAAATGTTGGGAACATTTTACATCTCAAGTCTGTGCCATCTTCAAAATTCTTGAAGAATATATTTAACACCAAAGATATATCAGCTGCTCCCTTAGAATATGGCAGAAGAAATGAACCAAAATCTTGAACTGTATCATACAAGACACATACATGAATGTGGACTGGTGGTAAATAAAGAATTTTAGTTTTTAGGTGCCAGTCCAGATGGTAAAGGTTTTGATAACAATGATTGTGGCATAACTGAGGTCAAGTGCCCGTATACCGCAAGATACCTTACAATTAATCAAGCAGTTGATGAACTTTAAACAATTATTTTGAAAAGGGAAAGCAATTCAATTATTTTGCCTCGGAATCATCAATACTATGACTAGGTTCAAGGACAGCTGAGGTTAACCCGCTCAAAGTTTTGTGACTTTGTAGTTTATATCAATAAAGACTTGCATGTTCAGCGGATTTATCCGAATATTGACCATGTGCGAAACATGTTGCAACAATTATCTTTGTTTTACTTGAAATCTGCAAAACCTCTTCTAGCCGAAATGGGGAAAAAAAAAAACAAGTAGGTCAGGAGGATATTTAATATACAGGTGTAAATATGTTGTGGCTTATGTTTAATTTTTGTGTAAATAATTTACACACCAATGTATAATTAACAGTTTCATCTTTATGGAGTTCTGTAGGCGGAGCAGTTTCATTGTCATCGGGTCTGGTGGCACTGAAATCAGGAGGATGTAATCAATTAATGTCAAGGCTTTTAGATTGTAATAGCCCTACCCCCATGGCTACATATATTGAATGCTGGGCTAGTAAATAATGAATGAATGAATGAATGAATGTTTAAATGAATGTTTAATGACACCACAGCAGGGCTAGTAAATAACTGCTATTGTCATGCCTAACGGTTTGTAAAACAATTTGGTCAAATGTTAGTTAAGTTTATTTTGTAAATATGACTATCCTGCCTCCACCCCATACCCCAATGTTAGTGCTTTAAGCTCTACCTTTAGATGACAAATCGTATTATTACTATTAATGAGTAAATGAATGTTTAACGACACCCCAGCACGAAAAATATATCGGCTACTGGGTGTCAAAATATGGTAATAGAAACAAATAAGGTGATGATAAACATCAATAGAAAATTCAAGATATAAACTTTAAAAAAAGTGTAAATACAAATGCAAATATCACGGAAAATATCACAATGTAAATACAAATATCACGGATACTGACTTTTATTCTAACTTTAAGTTGTGCTCTATTGGCCATTCTCTAAGAGAATGTTACACCCCTGCACGCGCAGGGGCTATTAATGAGTAGGGCTACTGGATTTTATAAAAGTTCCAGAACCTGTGAATGTATTTTCTATTTTATTGTTATTAATCTTGTATGTGAAAATCACAATAAAATTATTTGTTCAGCCAATGACTGCAAAATATTTTTAACATTAAAAAGCAGTAAGAAAACAACACCAAGGTACTAGTATTTCAAGACAAAGCCTGTGAAATTCTGACTTAAATGAATGAATGAATGAATGAATGAATGTTTAACGACACCCCAGCACGAAAAATACATCGGCTATTGGGTGTCAAACTATGGTAATGGAAATAAGTAAGGCGATGATCAACATCAATAGAAAATGTCAAAATATAAATAAAAACAGTGTAAATACAAATACAAAGATCACGGATACTGACTTTTATTCGAAACTTTAGGTTGTGCTGTATTGGCATTATCTTAGAGAATGTTACACCCCTGCACCACGGTGAGGTTACAGCACGCGCAGGGGTTCTGACTTAAAAGTCATGTACTAGAACCTGCTTTAAATGGGGTTACCTACTCTGTATTACTTTCCACTGAAATCTGTGGGGGTTGTAACGGTGTTGATCCACTCCCATCTACAGCTAATGGATCAGGGTGCATGTCTTTTGGGCCCCTTTCTCCAACAAAATGCTGTAAAATATTTTCAGATATCAAAATGCAAAATCTAACAAGGTAATCTACAAAATTAAATAAAGCATAGCTGTATAATTTCATTTATCTTCAAATCATACTTTCCTTCTGATTGGAGGAAGGCAATTATAATTCCTATTCCAAAGCCTGGCAAGGATCCTACTGACCCTACCAGTTACCGCCCCATCGCTCTCACAAGCTACATCTGCAAAACTATGGAACGAATGAATGAATGAATGTTTAACGACACCCCAGCACAAAAAATGCATCGGCTATTGGGTGTCAAACTATGGTAATGGAAATAAATAAGGTGATGATCAACATCAATAGAAAAAATCAATATATAAATAAAAACAGTGTAAGTGTAAATATAAATACAAATATCACGGATAATATAACAGTGTAAACACAAATACAAATACCACGGAGAAGATCAGTGTAAATACAAATACAAATATTACGGATACTGACTGTTATTCCAAACTTCAAATTGTGTTGTATTGGCCATTCTCCAAGAGAATGTTACACCCCTGCACCACGGTGAGGTTACAGCACGCGCAGGGGACTATGGAACGAATGATCAATCGTAGACTTGTCTGGTTTCTCGAGTCCCACAAATTGCTTACTAACGTGCAATGTGGGTTCAGATCCAGTCTAGGTACGGTTGATCATCTCGTTCGATTTGAAACGTTTTGTCGTGAGGCCTTCATCAATAATCAACACCTGATTTCAGTGTTCTTTGATTTGGAGAAGGCCTACGATACCATATGGAAGTATGGGATTTTAAAAGACCTCCATGGCATGGGCCTAAGAGGTCTTCTTCCAAATTTTATTTCTAACTTTTTAAAATTTAGAATCTTTAAAGTGCGAGTGGGATCCACGTTTTCAGATTCCCACTCACAAGACATGGGGGTGCCCCAGGGTAGCATCCTGTCGGTTACCCTATTCTTAATTAAAATTAACAGCATCGCCCAGTCTTTAAAACCTGGCGTCGATTGCTCACTATACGTTGACGATTTTCAGATTTGTTACAGGTCGTCCAATATGAGTATCACTGAGCGTCAGTTGCAGCTTTGTTTGAATAAGCTTCAACAATGGGCAACTGACAATGGCTTTCGATTCTCAAAGTCAAAAACGGTCTGTATGCACTTATGTTAGAAAATAGGTCACCACCTAGACCCGCAGGTGTTTCTGGACAAAAGCCCGATTCCCGTGGTCGAGGAAACAAAATGTCTGGGATTTATATTTGACAGGAAGCTATCTTTCATGGCCCTAAATATTCTCAAAGTTATTGCCAGCACAGAGTGGGGAGTAAGGTTATGCTCCGATTGTGTCGATCTTTGATTAGATCTAAACTTTGTTGCCTTTACCATAGTTTGACACCCAATAGCCGATGTATTTTTCGTGCTGGGGTGTCGTTAAACATTCATTCATTCATTCCAAGATACAAGAACAGCAAAAAGACTTTGTGGGAACTAGATTTCCACGTTCACCCAAAATACAGCATTTCACTGCTGGCATAAGGTGGATGGGTTAATCAGCGGCGGTCATTCACACACATATTTTTTTTTTATTGAATACCAAGCATCGCATTAAAATTTTCCTTAAGTTAAAAGGCAATATGAATGATTCTCTGGAGGATTTTTATCTGAGAAGTGTATAGAGGAAGCCTTCCACCCAAAAGGTTCCGGTTTTGGACGATATATCGAATAAACAGCCGCAAAGGAAAATGTCTGAAAACCCTCAAAAAGGCACTCACTATATCGGAGTTCAAGGTGGAGGAGATCAGGCGGTCAGCTATGGAAAGGTGGCATAGATGATGTCACTCCATTGGCTAATGAATCGTGTCCTGTGGTGTAAGGAGGCAACTTTGCAGTTTTGCTTCCTGTCGAGATTGATTCCGGACATGAGAACGTGTGATGTGTGCGGTCAGGCCATGAAGTTGATTAGCTGCAGTGCTGTGTCAGATGGTAGGCGATGGTATTGCAGAAAACGATTACCATGAGGAAGACATGAAAGGAAGCTATTCATTCGAACAGGAACGTTCTTCGAGCAATCCAACATGACACTGGAGGAAGTCTTGACATTCATGTACTGGTGGGTGATTGGGACTCCACTCGTCACCATCCGACATCGTCGGGAAACACTGATGTGGACTGGACGTCGTTTTGCCGTGAAGTCTAACTAGAAAAAGCGAGAAGATCGGCGGTCCGGAGATTGTCGTTGAAATTAAAGAGTACAAGTTTGCCAAAATGAAGTACCGTCGTGGGCGGATGGGTGTTTGGTGGCCGAGAAAAAGAGAACGAGCAGAAAATCTTCATGGAATGCGTTCCGGACCGGACTGCAGATACACTGTTGGCAATCATCAGGGAATGAATTCTGTCTGGCTCGATTATTTGGAGTGATTGCTGGAAGGTGCCAAATAAAAATCACGTGATGATGAAAACTAGTTTAACGTGCCCATATACCACTAGGGTTTCGAACACGCCCATCCCGTTGTTTGTTTGTTTGTTTAACGACGCACTCAATACATGATAAGTACGGTTATATCGGCGTCGGACATATGGTTATGTCGAGAAAAAAACCCAGTGGTTAGCTGACCTCGGGATGGAGGGGAGGGGGAGGGGTTGGGGTTAGAGTTGAAAATGGCAATTAGTAAAAAAAAGTTAATAGAATATATATTAAAAATAAATACAATAAAAATTGACTGCTCGGCCGAAAAGTTATATAATTTTGGGCATTTTAGAAGGACAGTCCAAAATGAAATGAGAGAAAGAAGAGAGGATCGGACTATTTAATAATATTTAAAAAAGTAAGTTCGACATAACATTTTGAACGCAGAACTCTTTAAAATGATTAATGGTTTATCTCTGTGAAGGTTAAAACAAATTGTCACGTATCTAAAAGAGCTGTACACAATAATACATATCACAGTTGTTATAAAGGTAAAATTCATGTTAAAATAAAATATTACACAAAAGTAAATATAAATTTGGAATAAAATCCAGTTTCTTTTAAAAACCTTAGCACAAGTTACTTTTACAAGTTACATCTCTTGCTTCGAATATATCGTTTCTAGTTAAGTCTGGATCAGATGATTACACTCCACCAAAATGTGGTGCACTGTCAGTGTACACTGACAATGCGCACACTGAGGTGGTGGATCCTTGTTCAGAATAAATGAATGGGTGATATAAGCATGTCCGATGCGATCACGGCACAATACTATTTCATCCCTTCTGCACCGCCTATAGGAGGACTGCCACTCTCTCAGGACCGGCTTAAAAGCACGTTCGCGACCGCACCGTCCCATTCATCTTGTCAAGTAGAAAATATATAATTATTTACTTCGTTTGAGATCACTATAGGGGATACCTGCATTGGCATGTGGCAAAGTCAAAGCAGACTTTTATGACACACAAGCTCGTATACCGGAAATTATTATTATTATTTTTACAAATGACCATTAAAAATAAAATGTCTTGCTCTTAAAATAGTTGATACAAATGTATGTATGATAATTGGCGTACTTGTACTACTTGGTAAAACGTATCGTGAATAAACCCGAAACGCGGACTATTCGCCGAACCGAAAAAAAAGTAATAAAAAAAATACTAACACTTCACATTTTCACTAGAAATGTTCAGAGAAGCAACATTAATAACTGCTTGTAGCATCTATAAGCTTACAAAGGAAATTCCTCTTCTTTTTTTTTCTTCTTTTTTTTTTTAGAAAAGATGGCAAAAAACACAGCGATTGGGTACGAAACGTGCCGCGAAGCGCATCAAACACCAGCGACGCTGCGAAGTAATTTATTTTTATAGGTAATTATTTAAAAGCTACATCCATCCACCCACCCAAATATGTTGTGTTTACTAATGGTCAATAGGACTCGTACACCGATTTAACCTAAGTCCTAAGATTTTTACGTACACATTCAGAACAAGCTGTTGTAGCGTACGCCTGTTGCAGTCGCAGTCACCGGCCTTGGCCGGATCCCTCCGTCTGTGACAGGAAAGATGTGGGGGAGGGTAAGAGTGGACCGCCTGCACTATCAGGTTCAAGGGAGAACCAGTAGTCCAATTTAACCTGTAGCGGTCTCGCTGTTATACACCACAAGAAAACTATCGGCTATGTATCCGGTCACCGTGTGCATTGGAAAGGTCCTAAGTGTTTTACGTACACGTTCAGAACAAGCTGGTGTAGCGTACGCCTGTCGCAGTCGCAGGGACCGGCCTTGGAACTAATATCCTCCTTTAATCGAAAACCGTACGGCTAAGAGGAAATAGCTGGTGCGCCAACTCAGTCATGTCAGTATTATAGTATTTGGCTTGATATGTGTTTGTATTAGTGCCAATAAGGTATTTGCATCCCGTTTGGCAACAGGCACCAAAAAGAAATTTCTAGTCACGACAAATGCCGCCAAATACCCACTGCCCATCAACACATCTCCCACGGTGGTATTTACGTTTACCAAATTTGCACTCGTCTATCTCGACGGTGCATCCGTCTCCTATTATATCGTCTGCATTAGATTAAAACTGTTTAGCAATAAGTTCACGACAGTAATTGAAATAGTCCACCACAGTTTCACATGAAGTGCTTATATTTTCCCCCTTTTAACTCTTCCTCAGGTATACTTGTTTCTATCCGAGTGTCCTCGATAGATTCTTTCTTGGCGAAACAATATAGATTACCAAATGGAGATATTAGACGCCTGAAACCACGTGCCTTTACTCAGTTGGGACATTTAACTTTAGTTGGAAGTAAACCTAATCTTTAAGAAAATTCGATCGCGTTAATTTCACTAGAAATATTCAATGATAAAGTACAGAAATTGTAATATTTGTTAACAGAAGGTTTCACTTCAGTGGTGTTAGTTTCTGTACTAGTACTGGGTATTGGTTCCTCCAAAATGTTGTTGTTTATTTCACTCACATTATACGTCGGCTGTGAATGCGACACACTTTGTCCGCATGGAATCACCACATAATCATCGTCACTGCTTGAAGACGACGAAAACAGACTAACACTTTTATCTGTAGACTTAAACTTGTATACTCTTTTTGAGTTTTCTTAATATTTTCCGAAACTAATTTTTCTTCTACAGAACGTTTTTTACTCATTTCTACAAATGTAGCAAAGTTGAAAAAAAATAAAAAAAATAAACTTTTTTTTTTAAACTTTCTTTATATTACCCCCACCCTCCAAAAAAAAACCCCCAAAAACATGCCCCATTTTTTTATAGACGCCCCATCAAAAAAACATCCCTCTTTAGATTGACAGATAGAGGGGGGTAACGGGAGGAAACCTTTCCGAGTCCCCTGCGCGTGCTGTAACCTCATCGTGGTGCAGGGGTGTAACATTCTCTTTGAGAATGGCCAATACAGCACAAATTGAAATGTTTAATAAAATTCGCTGTCCGTAAAATGCTGTGATATTTGTATTTGTATTTATTGCACAGTCCTTTACACTGTGTTTTGTATCATTCTTGATTTTTTGGTTGTTGCATTTACCATAGTTTGACACCCAATAGACGATGTATTTTTCGTGCTGGGGTGTCGTTAAACGAATGAATGAATGAATGTTTAACGACACCCCAGCACGAAAAATACATCGGCTATTGGGTGTCAAACTATGGTAAATGAAAAACAAAAGGTGATGATCAACATCAACACAAAAATTCATTATGTCAATTAAAACCGTGTAAAGAACTGGGGTGTCGTTAAACAAACATTCTTTCATTCATTCATTCAGTCCTTCGAGTTCCATATGAGTGAAACCCTTCACTTCATTGCTCTGTAGATAGAAAATAAACAGTAACTAACATAAAAAACTTATAATGCATAAATTGCTATTAATGATTAAGTTATATCTGAATAAACTGTATTATACTTTAAACAGAACATTTTAACTGCAATTAATACTGTACATTTGTCTCAAGTTTAGACGATGTAAAATCCTGGGATTTAGGTTTGATTTCGTGTGTACATAATAAAACAATATATACTAGTATATATTAAGTAGTTACATTAAATTAAAACAAAGTTATTAAATGTGCATGATCTTTATTATTCAAATATTATTTTTATGTTCATATAATTATATCCGGTTGTGTAATAAAAATATTATCAGTTGTGCAAACTGATTATAATCACATATGAAATTCCAGATTGTCAACACTATGTAAATGGTGGTATGAATTTAATGCGCTACAAAATTAGTCTTGATTGCGTAATAAAAATAAAGCTAATGTATATTGAATCAATGTTTATTAGCTTTATTTTTATTATCAATGATCCAACATTGTTGAATTTCAATAAATACTGGTTATTTGTACCTGAACAAGCTGGACATCTATTATCTTGCATGTTTCTAGATCCATCAATGGGTAAGTTCCATAGTTTGCACTGTAACCTGGAGAATCACACCTGGCATCACCACCCATGACTATACTAAATTTGTCTGTAATAAAAAGTCGATGGATTCAAAACAATATAATTTATAATTCATATTAAAACAGATTTATGCAATAATACAATTGACATTCGGAAGATACAAGTGGTTAATGAAGGAATGAAGGAATGTTTAGCGACACCCCAGCACGAAAAATACATCGGCTGTTGGGTGTAAAACAAGTGGTTTAATAACTACAATTAAGGTTACTGCCAATTTGACTTAGAAACCATCATCATATTTGGTATTTTGATCTTGGACACAGTAGGCATACTCACAAATTTAATTTGTACTTTTACATTGTCTTTGCATGTATTTGTTTTCATTTCAAGTCTTCATATATAAAAGATCCCTTGCTGCTAATCATAAATAGTAGCCTGTTGCATGACGACAAGAGGTTTTCTCTTTTATTATATGTGTGCCTTTAACCATGTTACATGCCGTGTAACTAATTTAAATGTAATGAGTGTCGTTAAATAAAACATTCCTTCTTCATTTCATTGTTTTTTGTAAATTTTAATATTGATTTATTATTAACATTCATGATGTAGATTGTAAACAACAACAACAAACAACGTAATAATTTAGCCTGTGAATGATATACATGTGTATTACCTTTTAGTGATGAGATCAAGTCATCCTGTCGGTACAAGAACGCTTTCGTCACAGAAGGAACTACATATGCTGATTGCAACCGTCGAACAGTTCTTGAAGTCACAGATTTTAGCTTGCATGGCAAGAGAGTGACAGGACTTTTGAAACATTATTTCCACTAAATAAAATGGCACTTAAAGGAGCAGGTTGAACGCCTGAAACTGCCATCTGCTTGTGTGACCCATTTCACAAGTTGATTCTGTACTTATCATTGTTCCTTTTGAATAGTCGATCACCGATACGCTTGGAACATAACAAGTTCTGCAAACAGATAGCAGTTCACATAATGCAGTTTCGGAGACAATGAAGAATGTTTCCTTGCAAATATTATCCGTCTTTTCCAATTTATAGTTCATCGTATCTTGGCATTCATCATATGAATGATTTTCAGGCATATTTGTATTTTTACACAGTCCTTTACACTGTTTTTTTTTAATTTGTATTTAAATTTTGAATTTTATATTGATGTGTTTTAGCATTTAATGTTTTCCCCATTACTATAGTTTGACACCCAATAGCCAATGTATTTTTCGTGCTGGGGTGTCGTTAAGCATTCATTCATTCATTCAGGCCTATATGCATTACTACTAGTCATATGTAGGTCACTTGATGTATCAACATACATATAATCACCAACATCAGACACCGTGTGAGTGTTACAGTCACAAGAAGCGATAAGGTCACACTGTGTAGCAACATCCACTACTACTGGTTTTACCTGAATTCTTCGGGTTCGTGTGGAAACATTGCATTGTGTTTCGACACTGTTCTTGACAACTAAGTGATCTGATGTATAGGTCTCTACTGCAGCTGTTGTCAGGGCTACTAGAACATGCAGCTGTTGTATCCATCCTTGAAAATCATTTTTTTTTAGAGTCTACCATTAAAAAAAAAAAAAAAAAAAAAAAAATATATATATATATAATAATAATATACCACTATATCACTGGAAATGTTTCTAGACCTAGCCCATATTCAGGTATGTGAAGTAGTTCTTTAAAAAATAATTATTGTAGCCATTTTCAACTGTGTATGTATGTATAAATGTTTAAAAAAAAATTGCTCTCAACACATGCATAACCGGAGTATTTCTTGGCTTTCTTCCTTTGTGCTGGTGTTTGGCGACGATCCAATTGCCCATCTGTTAACAGTCTACACTGGATGGGCAGCAGGTCGGCCTCTGCCTTCAAGAATGGTATCATTGTATACAGTGGCAAATTCTTTCGGACAGCCTTCTGGTCTATGGTGCCATGCCTCCCAGTCATTATTAGTCCTAACACCCTGTCCAAAGACACACCAGTCTTGTAGCCTGAATGTCCTGTTATTCAACCATGTCGTATCAACTGCTCAGCTTGCCTAGTGCCTCTGTCTCCTGCTGGCCCCTCATCATGACAAATGCCCGTGTCACGTGGTCCGTGTGTAAGAATGGCAGCGCCATTAACTTCTTACAAAACCTGTTGGTGGCAACATCAGTATTGTAAGCTGGGGCCAGCCCCAGATCTTGTATTTTCCTGAAAACCGCTTGGTTAAAGTGAAAGGTGCATCCCTTCACCGGCCCCTGCGCGTGCTGTAACCTCACCGTGGTGCAGGGGTGTAACATTCTCATTGAGAATGGCCAATACAGCACAAAATGAGTAAAATTCAGTATCTCGTAGTGATATTTATATTTGTTGCACAGTTCTTTACACTGTGTATTTTATTTAACTTTTCACTTTTTATATTGATGTTGTTTAACATCTGATATTTTCCCTTTACCATAGTTTGACACCCAATAGCCGATGTATTTTTCGTGCTGGGGTGTTGTTAAACATTCATTCATTGTATTTTTATATTGATGTTGATCATCGCTTTGTTTGCATTTACCATAGTGTGACACCCAATAGCCGATGTATTTTTCGTGCTGGGGTGTCGTTAAACATTCATTGATTCATTCATTCATTCCGATGTATTTTTCGTGCTGGGGTGTCGTTAAACATTCATTCATTCATTCATTCCGATGTATTTTTCGTGCTGGGGTGTCGTTAAACATTCATTCATTCAGAACGGTTACATTTGTTTTTAAATATAGGCTTAATCATTCCTATCAGCCACTCATTTGGGAAGATACTGTTATCTAGCATAGTATTGAATAGTTTTGTATATATTGGCAACATTATATCTGGGGTGGATTTTATGTACTCGTTTATGATATTGTCTGTTCCAGAGGCTTTTCCGTTTTTCAGTTGTTTTACTTCATTTTTAATTTCTCTTTCGTCAATAGGGTTAATTAATTCAATGTTGTCAGAATTCACGTCATTGTAAGTTATCATTTTGTGTTTGGGGTTTTAGTAATTTATAAAAAGATTTTGGGTCGTTTATTTGTAAATTGCGCATTTGCTTTTGTACTTTATGTTTATGGGCTGCATTTTCTTTGCGTAAACGTTTCGTATACGATCTACTTGCATTTATTAATCTTTGTTTGTTTTCTGCACTATTATATACTGAATAAGTTTTCCTTGCTGCGTGATATTTTCTTCTGCAGGTAAGACAAGCGCTAGACAGTGGTCTTTTGATCTTAGGTTTGTTCCGTGTACGAGGCCCGGCTGGCATGCGGCCGAATGTTGTCACTGCAGCATCTAAAAATAGATTTTTCATCGCTTCAGTCGCATTGTTGACACGTGTTTGCTCATCAATTGTTTCATTACGCAGAATGTGGGAAATATTATCGAGTGATTGTTTGTCAATATTATGAAGAAACTCTTGTCTTTTTTCAGGTATCCATTTTCGGGGTTTTATTTTGTTTGAATGTACAGCATTCTTATCATGTCTATTTTCATTTGTGTCGCGTTCGAGAGTAAGGGTCGAGTAATGAAATGAATCAATGCTAAATGACAACGCGCAGTGAGCATCGGAAAAGAGCGGATCAAAGTTATTTACTTGGAATGTAACATAATCAACGACACTTCTGTCTTTGCATGTTAACTTTCCAATGTGTTTATCGTTGCCCAGTCTACCATTAGCTATATATAGATTATGTGATTTACACAGGTTTAGAAGCTGTGTACCATGAGTATTTATTGTCCCTGTATCTTGACTTACTCTGTCAACTGGAATATCACAGGACTCTAGTTTAAAGAAATCTACTATGTCATTATCTCTGCTATAGGGGAGATCAATATTTTCGTCAATTGTGATATAGTCCGGCAAACATTTAGTTCTTGCATTAAAATCACCAAACAACATTAGTGGATTTCCTAAGTTTATCAACTGATTTATTTCATTTTCAATAATCATAAATGTATTATCCTTGTAGGATGGAGAATGTATTGGGGGGATATACACTAAACCAACCAGCAGATTTTCTTTGGTGCCTATATTTCGCCTGTTATTTTAAGACAAGATATAAATTCTGATTTATGGGTAATTTCAACACTGAGGCTGGTGACTAACTCATCTTTGATACCTATTGCCCCTGCGCGTGCTGTAACAATCTCTTTGAGAATGGCCAATACAGCACAACTCCCCTTTTGGGGCACCTTGTTGGCCGTGAGGTGCATCCTGTAATGCTGGATGATGGGATCCTGGTGGTTGAGTTGGGAGCATATCTACAGGTATGTTTTCTGGCAATACACCACTTTG
>JAECMU010096925.1:0-18151 GCA_016106625.1 Dracogyra subfuscus | reverse complement strand
AATTTATAATTAATTGTACATGGTTGGTGCCAAATATAGGTCACGTGTCATGTTTCCTTTAATAATCGGTTATTGGATGTCAAGCATTTGGTAATTTTGACATATGCTACAGTACTAGAGAGAAAACATGTTACAACTTACATTGGTCCAATTAATAGCAAGGGATCCTTTATAGTTTATATAATATATGCATTCCAGACAGGATAGCACATACCATAGCCTTTGATATATCATGAAAAACTGAACTGGTCTAGTATTTATGTTTGACTTGTTTAAAAAAAATCTGCATACAATTGTTAAATGGCATGTAATATTAAACAATACCTAAATAAACAAAAGTTTTACACCACTGTCATTGTCAAAGAAACTTTTAAGAAATATGGGTGTTTATATTTTTTTTTAAATTCAAAAATTACTGTAAACTCACACTAATTTTCCAAATCCCATTGCAAATGGGACCATAGCAAAAAATCCTGGATAAATCCTTGGTGATATGGTTTTAGTTTAATATATATGCAATCCATTGTGGGTTTTTTTCAAAATTTAAGTCTTGGCAAGATATGGAGAAAATCTAACGGACATAAAAGATTGGAAAGTAAATTACTGTAAATCAGGAAATGTTGGTGAGCATAAAATATTCACGAATTTAGCGAAGCCATACAAAATGCTAACATTTCATGACACTAAATATAGACTAAAGTCAGATTAAAACCAAAATCAAAAAAGTCTTAAAACATATACATATTTAATAATGATTTGAATTAATCAACTGTGAACAATTCAGTTGAATTCAGAACCAAGAAAAATAAAAAGTCATCACATATTCTCATCCCTTGAAATTCGGACAAGTTTGCTATGGCAATTAAGTGCCGTCGCAAATCAATTCTGCAACGGCACTACGGTGGCAATTTTAAAGAAAAGATTAATGCTGTCAAAAGTATTCATGTATGTTCCATTGCAGTAATAATATGCTAAAACATGACATCTCAACTTCACTTTCGTAAGCTTCAATACTGGAATAAACTTATTAATATTAATTGAGGAAACATTGGGCCACATTCAATTATAAATGCTTTTCTGGGATCTGTAATTGGACCCCGAGTTCAGAGAAAAATGCCTTCAGATTTGCGACGGCAATGAAATGCTGTCGCAAATGAATTTTGCGATAGCTTTTGCGACGGCATTGCCGATTGCCGCCGCGAATTTTGAGGGCAGTATTCTGTGTGCACTACCTTTTGTGGCACAATAATTAAAACTATTGTCAAATCCGGTGTGCAGTGTCGCAGCAAAGCAAAACGAAATGTCAGTATTATAAATACAGTCTTACAGTTTCAATGTTTGTAACTTTTAGCAATAAAGACACATAATTATGGTTAAAAATAAATTAGTTCTGTCATAGAAAACAAATCCATGAAAACAAATTGTTTTCTTTATTTGACAAAGTCAGAAAAGTGCCAGAGCATTATTACTAGTACGTCTCAGTGGAAAAATGGCTTACAACCCCTGTACGCACAATATACTACACACGTTTTCATTGGACTGATTCATCAGCGATTAACTGGACAAACAACAGGCTATAGATTAGGCAATAAATACAGACAACAATACCAATTATTTTAGACGTATAACACTAATGTTTTTATTAAAATTAAGTTGGAGACAAAGAGCTTCACTTGAATGTTTGAGGCTATATTTCGCTTTCCAGACGGTTCGTCCACTGGACAATTCGTCCTCTCACCTCGGACAATTCGTCCACTTGATGACTGCATTTTTTTTCAAACATATTAATAGTTATTCTTTGACATTGTAATAGTTTTTTAGCATTATTTTGTGGTATACTATAACTAAAACAGTAGAACAGAGTTAGAATTCAACATTAATATCCAGTTTTTATTAACTGTTTCAGTGTTTGTATTCATTATCATGCGGACGATTTGTCCATGTACGATTCATCCACTCGCTCGTACATTATCTCACATGTCACGATGTGGTAAATAGGTAATGCAAGCCTCCGCGTCGGAAGACTTCATTACCCCTCCCCCCCCCCATGTAATGTTATCCTTCAATGGCGTAAATTCTATCCACTGTACCCTCCCTTGTCACATGTTATCGCCATATGCCTACTAACCTGGAAATAAAATAAAAACTTGTTGTCTTCAATTCCAATATAATTAAATGTACATTAAAAAAACAATTCACCAAAACAACAAATGTCAGTCAAACAAGGCGTGAAACATTTGTCATAATTACTTCTGTACACTTAATTGGTAAAGCAAACAGAAACCAAACAAGTTGAAAGGGAAGGGCTAAGGATTTTCTTTACTGGGTATATTATTGTACTAAAACCATCCTACGGCATGTAGCGTGACAGGCGTAGCCTACATTATAGAAACAAACAATAATCGAATAAATAGAAATGCCAAAGAATTATGTCTGCAGAGCATTGTTACAAAAACATATATCAAGCGTAATCTAATGCAATATAATTTAATTTTACCTTTGTAAATTTATGACACTGCAAACCAAAATACGGGGTAAAATAGATCTTAATAATTTATTTAGCCCTCACGTACATGTAGTACACATTATTTAGTCCGTGGATGAAATGTACCGGGGACAAATCGTCCGGAACTGACTTTTTGTAGTGAACGAATCGTCTCGAGTTCATCAGTGGATGAATTTTCAGTGGACGAATAGTCCAGTGGACGAATCGACTGCATCCCTATATTTCATCAAAAATTATTGATTGCGGGGGACAATATTTCGAAATCTGAGGTAACCGGAAGTCGGTTCACATGGTTTTTACCTAGGTAACCAATTGTTCAGTTACGTGAATTATAATTGCGTAACCAGTGGGTCATCTGATTGGTTACCTCAAAATTATGTTGAAATTATATTTTAAATACATAGTTTTTAGCTCAAACATAAAATTGAAACAAATACAAAAGAAAACATTTTACTAATGCCTTTAAATTTTAATGCTTGCCAAAGAACTGAATGTGACCCCCAGTACTGAAACAAAATACAGGGGCGTAGCGGGGGGATTTGGGAAGTCTCACCCTGTGAAAAGTTTGAAACTCAGGACGCCTTTAGATGCATTCTAAGCCTTTTCGGAATAATTTTTTTTTTAATCTTTTTTTTCGAGTCAATTTTAAGAGGATATTTTATAGAACAATTACAGACAGCTTCGAACTATTCTCGGATATTGTTTTTGCATTACGCACATGCATGCTGTGTGTAATGAGTGCCTCGCCTTTGAAATAGATACATAATCATTTGGAGGGATTCCTTTTTGCATTTTGCAGTGGCTATGCTACTTTCACTTTATTGGTGGTACTTGTATACTACAGTGACGTTCCAAATGTTTGTTTTTTTATAGCTCATTATGCGATTTTAGTTTTTTTTCTCTAAATTTGTTGACACTTTTCGATTCCTGTTTACGTTTAAACTGTTTTTGACATATGTATAATTATAGACAATCCAATAGTATGTCTACATATATTCCTTTAGAGATAAAATAGCCGTCCCAAGCGGTCCGAGCACATTTCTTTAAAACATTTTTAAAAGTGTAGACTGGTCGCAAGTTGCAACTGTTGCAATATAATGTTGTTTACTGCTCATCAAATATCTAAAAATCAGTCTAAAACATTTGTCAGAATATCATTGACTGCATGAATAAACTTTGTAATTGTGAAGTTTACAACTTTTAATTTCTGAACGTTTACGGGTCATGACGTAACCGATTTGCAGTTCGCGTAAATTTAATTTTGCGTAACCGACACACGAACGGAACGACGGTTCGCGTGAAATATTGTGCCCTGTGAGTGTTCTTGTCCCCAGTTAGTATAAAAACTGGCCTACGGTTTTTTTAATGTTTAATATGCCGACCTTGCTAACTTTTTATGTCGCTAATATGTCACTGATACGGATTTCGCTAAATTTTAAGGTCGCTAATATTTTCTGATTTTCAGTATCATAGTTGTTAACAATGTGTTTCAGACTTGAATGCCATTACATGTAAACACTTGTATTATGACTCATCTTGTTGCTTTCAAATACGGATAACACCCAGTGGGTAAAATATCTGGAAAACTTACCTTTTTCCTGCTTCCACCCCGTCACCTCCCATATTAAGATTAATTTCAGGATGAGGAAAAGACATGTTAGCACCATTGTTTTTTGTCTTCGTACATAGACATGTACCTAATAGTAATTTTGTAACAGTCAGTTTGTTTTCAATAACACCTGTCCTCAAAATAGTGCATTTTCTCCTAAATGTAGTAGTCTGGTTTGAACATCCCAACAGCCAATGGTAAAAACACAGGATGTCCAAACCATAAGAGCAAAGGAAAAAGAAGGAAGTTACAGTCATGTGATCGGGACAGGAAAGGGTACACAGTAGAAGATTCTTAGGCCATCCCTTAGACAGTTGGGATGTTTGAACCAAACTACTGTCCTTAGGGGAATATGCACTAGTTTGAGGACAGGTGATGTATCTATAAAAGAGAAAACACTCCAAGTTTTCTCCAGTTTAATGTTTTTATGATCTAGGTGATGACCTTATTTTCCTTAAATTAAGTTTTAGAGATCACTACACAATTTTAAAACATTAAACAGTAGTTGCTAATCAATTTTCAATTGACTACAAATATCACTAATCATGATTTTGAAAACAAGATGTTCCCTGGTCATATTATTTGCCATAGTCCTTTTGTTAACTACAATGATTGAGTCCAGAAATAGTGTAGCATCGATTAGTGTTGGATGCATTCTAAAAATTAAAATATGTGATTCTCGATTTCCAAATAGCTCAGATGTTTGTGTCTTTTAAACTACCTTGAATTGAAGTCTACCACTAAAAGCGTTTTGTTGTTTTTCAATTTTGTCTGTACATGTATTTTCAAGTAATAGAAACAGGCTATTAAAATGCATTTTATTTCTTGCAGTATTTGGAGTATTTGCTTCAAGCCTGATGGCAACCAGCTGATTGTGGCTGCAGGGAATCGTGTACTTGTATACGATGCTACTGATGGTACATTAATTCAGCCACTCAAGGGTCACAAAGATACTGTATATTGTGTCGCATATGCCAAGGATGGGAAACGATTTGCTTCAGGTTCAGCTGATAAAAGTGTCATCATCTGGACAAGTAAACTTGAGGGTATTTTAAAATACACGTAAGTTTTGAGGGGTGTTTTTTAGTGTTATCTATACTGACATACTCATGAGTCATGTTAAGATTTTTTAATCATGACCAGCACATGCAAATTTGAGTATTTAATGTTTTGATGTTAGTCAAATGTATTCCTAAATAAGCTTGTTCATTAGGATGACCAGTCAAAGTAATTATTGGATTTACTGTTGTTATTTTTTTTCCACATTTTAAAGAATAAAATGACATCATAGTACAGCTATAGTAGTTTAGTAACAAACAGTTTATCTTTTAGGAAAAGAAATATAATCCACCAATTCCCAAAATTATTGAATAAAGCATTAGTAAATTTCAAATGTGTATACCCTGTAAATCTAAATGCACATTATGCTTGTTCATGTAGATTGCTGAAATGGTTGGGTTAATGGGGGTATGGAGCAAGGAATTTTTTAATTTAATAACTCACTCAGCACATTTTATTTTTGGTTATATGGCATCAGACATTCGGTTAAGGACCACACAGATATCAACACTTCATGGGCTTTTCTTTTCGATTAACCGCAAGGATCTTTAGTATGCACCATCCCATAGACATGATAGCACGTACCACAGCCTTTGATGTACCAGTTGTAGTGCACTGGCTAAATCAGTTGATTATTATTTTATTTTATTAGACTATAATATGCATGTTGGGCAAATGTTTTTCCAATCATGACTAATAAGATTTGAAAATTATTGGCCGTATAGCTGGGAGGTTTAAAAGAAAATCTAGATGTTTTGTTATGGATAACCATAGCAATTAATTGATTCCATGTTACATACATTATGTATTTAGTGTTGTCATGACTATGATAACCTCTTTTTATTCCGTAGATGACATGTATTTTGTTTATTATCATTTAGCCACAATGATGCTATTCAGTGCCTGTCTTACAATCCTGTCAGCCATCAGCTTGCCAGCTGTGCTGTCAGCGATTTTGGTAAGTTGTCTCCATATTAATCAAATGTACATATTCATTTAATTTTTTTTAATTATAACATTAATCCCAAAAACATTTTCAGAAAGAATAAAAATTAGTTCAGCTAAAATGAATGCAAAATGAATATTATGAAATTTGCGATAATTTATGTTATGCATTTAACCATGTGTGTGAGTGTTATTTTAGTACCTTGTAGGTATATATTATACTTGTATCTTGCCATTTAACATATTTTTATGTCCTAAGTTCAAGGGCCATAACTCTGTTAAAAATAGATAAATTACGAAGAAAGTTCAACTTGATCTGTAACAGTACATGATAAAACTGTACTGAAAGCTTCAGGTCAATGTCTTAAAACATTGTGAAAAAAGTCTGGATGGACAGAAGGATGGACATGAAACCTATAGTCCCTTCAGGTTGGACCAGTAGAGGACTAATAATATAACCAATTAAAGATTCTGATAATATAGTTTGTAATGGAGACTGAACTAGGAGGATGAAAACACACGGATATTATTTTTTTAAATCTCTTTTTTCCTTGTATAGGTTTGTGGTCACCAGAGCAGAAATCTGTCTCAAAACACAAAGTGAGCAGCCGCATTACCTGTTGTAGTTGGACAAACGATGGACAGTACTTGGCTCTTGGACTTTACAACGGCTTTGTCAGCATAAGAAATAAGGTTTACACTGGCATATTATATTATAAAAACATATCGGTATAAAACCTTCTGAGTATTACAAAAGAAATAGTCGTACAAACATCATATCTTTCTTACTTCATATTGGTACCAATAATCTGCAGTTCAGCTGTTTAATATTCTTTGTTATCGAATAATACGACATTGTCATGGCCAAATGATCTATTAAACTACAAATATTGTAGAAACCCACAGTTATTTTTTCAACAAAATATCAATCGTTACATGAAATTATTTTGTCAAATTAAAATAAAATTTGCAAATTGTTTTTAAAACTTGCACATTTTGGCTAATTATTGTTACAGGTACAGGCCAGAGATCTGGTTTTCAGTGCAGTGACAATGTTTTGCCACAACAAATTGAGGATAATATTTTGTAGAATCAGTCATTTCAGCACTAGGTGTATATATGATCAACTATTCAGGCAATTGTGGATTTGATAGATCTAAATGTCATTTAAACCGAACACGAAGCCAAAACAAGGGTGCGAAAAGTGACTGTCTTCGACCGTAACAAAATTTGACAGCTGTTATAGAGCT
Source organism: Dracogyra subfuscus (assembly GCA_016106625.1). Lineage (NCBI taxonomy): Eukaryota > Metazoa > Mollusca > Gastropoda > Neomphalida > Peltospiridae > Dracogyra > Dracogyra subfuscus. Next base: position 10,782 of record JAECMU010096925.1, on the reverse strand, counting down.
ATTTTGCCATTTCTTCTTGTTAAAACTGCTGTACTTACTTTCATTATTTTATTGTTTTGGCAGTCTACAGTCTGTATTTATATCAAAAACTTCCCGAAGCGTACCTATATGAAAGGTGCCCCTTTGTTTGGCTGACATGTTTGTAAATACTGTGTTGTATTCATACGTCAGTAAAGCTGTCTAATTAAATATTAGGTGACTCTCCATGATTTGTCACCTAAGATTTAAGGTAACTGGCCAGTCAGAATTGGGTATTTTCCAAAGTCATGGTAGAATGTATTACAGATCATGTTTATCTCATTTGCTAATTGATTTTACATTATGTATTGAAACTTGTGTTACTCATTTTTCTGATGGGTTATTAAGAATTCTTTTCAAAAATTATTACTAGGCTGGAGAAGAAAAGGTGAAGATAGAGAGACCTGGTGCCAATATAGCACCTATATGGTCAATTTCCTGGAACCCAAGCAGGTTAGTTTTACAATAAATGTTTAGTTTTATCTAAGCAGGCATAATAAATCATTTAAACTGACATGTGGATCTTCACATACAGTATCCTACATACTTGACACGAAACATGACTTAAGCCACATTTTTGTATATGAACAACTGAGTCGCATTATTCCGTACTAAGATAATATTCTTTTAATTAATATATAATGAAACTTCCAAATTATTTAGGTACTGTTTCAGATATGCACTCATCTTTTGAGATGAATATTTAAATTTGTGTCCTAAAAGCAATTATTGATTTATTTGTAAATGTTTCTTGCTGGTATACTAAACATTTTCTATTCAGGGATGAGGCTTATGATGTTCTAGCAATAGCAGACTGGGGTCAGAGACTTTCATTTTACCAGCTGTCAGGCAAACAGGTATGTATAGTAGTTGTCTTTAGACTACTGAATTAATTTTCAGATCAAAGTTGGAGGTAGTAAGACAAACTTATACCAAAAATCATGAAATTAGAAATTAAGTATTATTAAAGTCACAGGCTCTATATGTACATGTAGTTCTCAAGGTGTGATATGGTTTCAGCTAATGCTTTGCATATTCTCTGAATTGGGGCCTCTATCTTGGACCATTGTGTAACTCAAAAACCTAGGTCCATTGTCAGTATCTGGTCACTAATATTAAATTAAAAAACCAAACAATTCATAACCCACTTCCATCTCTACAGTTAAAACAATGATATTTTTGATTTGTCATTTCTGCTACAGATTCCATCTCTTTTGCAGGTGGGCAAGACATAGCCTTGTGGTAAAGCTTTAGCTTGATGCATGGTCGGTCTGGGATCAATCCCCATTGGGCAATTTTTTCACTCCAGCCAGTGCACCACGACAGGTATATCAAAGACCGTGGTATGCTATCCTGTCTGTAGAATGGTGCATATAAAACAATTCCTTGCTGCTAATCGAAAAGAGTAGCTCATGAAGTGGCGACAGCGGGTTTCCTCTCTCAATAACTGTGTGGTCCTTAACCATATGTCCGACACCATATAATCGTCAATAAAATGTGTTGAGTGCATTGTTAAATAAAACATTCCCTTTCCTTTCCCTCTTTTGCAGATTGGGAAGGACCGGACACTTAACTACGACCCCACTACTGTGAGTTGGTTCTCAAAAGGTGAATACGTAGTTGTTGGAGGATCGAACAAAGAGTGCTGCCTACACACAAAGGAAGGGGTCAAACTCGGAGTTATTGGCGAGCACAGTTCTTGGGTGTGGTGTGCTGCTGTAAAACCAGATTCAAATTTTGTGGTAAGATTATAAAAAAAGTTATTGCTCTCATACTTAACAGATCTGTGTGAGATTTTGCGATGGTGGATGTTTAGACATGATTTGCATACAAATGAGTTTCATGGCACTTTATTAAATTTTTGTCTCTTTTTACAATAAGGGGCAGGACGTAGCCCAGTGGTAAACTACATACTTGATGTGCAGTCATCCTAGGATTGATCCCTGTCAGTGGGCAGATTGGGCTATTTCTCATGTGGTATATCAAAGGTTTTGGTATGTGCCACCTGTCTGTGGGATGGTGTATATAAAAGATTCCTCACAACTAATGGAAAAATTTAGCAAATTTTCTTTCTCTGACTGTTTCAAAATGACCATGTTTGACATACAATAGTTGATTATTAATAAATCAATGTGATCTAATGGTTTTGTTAAATAAAACAAACTTCTTCTTCCTTTACAAAGTTGGGTTAAAGTTACATTCAAAGTTTCGCTTTTAGATCAGTTTCTCACACACAGTCCCAAGTCCCAGGTCAATGAAACCTGGTTTATAGTTGCACCTATGGATGTTCATTACATTGCTCTGAAAAAGTTTTTGGCAGGTGAGACATTTAATTCCGCAGTTTTATAATTGCATTCTTATATGAGAATGTTTTGATGTAAGGGTCTGGAAAAGCCCTAGAACATTAAAACATTTTATATATATAAAAAACCTTGTTAATAATGTGTTTTGTGTTATTGTTGTTTTAAAAGGCAGTTGGATGTCAAGATGGAACACTTGCATATTACCAGCTTGTGTTCAGCACTGTTCATGGCTTGTATAAAGATCGCTATGCCTACCGAGACAATATGACTGATGTCATCATACAACACTTGATCACAGACCAAAAAGGTGTGTATTGTAATTCATTCAATTTCTAGTTAAGGTTCTAGCATGTTCTGCTGGGCATGCACCTCAGCTATCTGGGCTCTCTGATTAACACAGTAGATTAGTAGTTAGCGTTAGTTAAAAGTCAGTGTAGTGGCACTATAGCTCCCCACTTAGCTGGTATAACTTTGTTTGGGGTAGAGTTGATACTGCGATGCGAACCCAGTACCTACCAGCCTTAAGGCCAATGGCTTAACCACTGCATCAGTGAGGCAGATGTGTTGTCATTCTGTCTGTTATTGTGAGGTTAGGTTGAGTATGTTGACTTTCTGTTTATATGTTTTGTGAACATTACAATCATAAAACGTACACCGTCTTATTCGTTTTTATTTATACATTATGATTTGCTTTTAACATTTTATCATCTTTATTTTTGTTTCTATAATTTCAGTAAGAATCAAGTGCAGAGACCTCGTGAAGAAAATTGCTATATACAGAAACCGGCTTGCTGTAAGTAAACAGATAAACTGACTCATAATTTCAGTGTACCTACTAGTGGTCTTGAAAACTTTGCTAGAGCTGATGTTTAGATGTATCACTTTGTAATTGCTGGATCAGGTGTAATTAAATCCCTAATTATGTATTTATAATATTTTGATGTTTAATATTTGCTGCTATTTTGTATAATTAATGAATCAAATGTAAAATGGATTTTTTTTAATTGCTACATTATTGTAAACAAATAAGGGTCATCAATTTGCTATTAATAATAATTTGCAAATTTAATTTTACTGGCCTCAGAATCCATGGAATTTTTAGTTGTGTCATGGAAAGTTATGGAAAGTGAAAACTAACTGACAATTCTTTTTTTTCCAGTATAAATAACAAAAAAGAGATTCATAGTTTGTGTAAAAATATTGCAAAATATTATTAGATTATGCTGCAGATCACAAAAGGTCATAAAAAATGTTTTTTAAAAAGTCGGGGAATTTGTTCAGTAACAGTTTTATGAACCCAGAAATCATAAACTTCCTCCCTAGAAAAGGATCCGACCTTTGTTTGACGCCCAATAGCCGATGTTTATTTTTGTGTTGGGATGTCCATTGGTTCAATTATTCCGATTATTCACGTAAGAATACTGTGATATTTTCTAAAGGATATGCACAGCTCTTGTCATTCCATCTTATTGGATGATTTGGTACACTAAAAATATCGATAGTTTAGGCATGTTTAATATTGTAATATTTGTGTTTTGTTCAGGTCCAGCTTCCGGATCGCATTATTGTATACGAGCTATACTCGGATGATTCTGCTGACATGCACTATCGAGTGAAGGAGAAAATCAACAAGAAGTTGGACTGTAACCTTTTGGTTGTCTGTTCGCAAAATATTATTTTGTGTCAGGTAAGTGGATTTGGTTTCATTTTGTATAATTGTTTTCTTCAAAATCTTTGTCGTTTTAAAAATTCTATCATAATGACAATAGGAAACATGAAATAACACAGTGACCCCCAATTAATAGCTTGATTTTGTAATGGGTTTGTGTGTATTTCTGTTGATTTTAATTATTTTTACTGACGTTAATGTTTTAAAGTGGCTGTGGTCAGTTAAACAAAACCACAATTGTTATAGAATTAAAAACTACAATCAGATTTAAAATAACAATGGATCTGATTTAATGACAACAAACAACATTATAATAATTATCATATATATTACAGTGTCAATGACTCGTACCATTTTAGGTATATAATCATAGTTTTTCACTGATATTATTGTTAAGAATGAAAATCATATTTATTGTTGTATTTTTGTCTACTACAGGAAAAACGGCTGCAGTGTTTGTCATTCTCTGGGACAAAAGAAAAGGAATGGTTGATGGAGTCATTGATCAGATACATCAAGGTCATTGGTGGACCATCAGGCAGAGAAGGACTGCTTGTTGGGCTTAAGAATGGACAGGTAAATAAATGTATTTGGCAGTTATTGTAGCCTGGAGCAAGCTATAACTTGATGGTAGAGTGCCCACAAAAACTGTCATAGAATCTATCCCATGCAGTGATTGTACCCATTGGGGAGTTGTCCTAGCCTACCAATTTTTCAGAACTGGTATATCCAGAGTGTTCATTAATAGGCAATAGGCAGTGCGTTTTGATTGCTGCAGTTTTTGTCACTGTGGTCTATTTTTCATGCTTACATGTATACACCTCACTGTACTCCATGAATACAGCCTACTTTTTCAACCACCTGCTTTCAAAGATAAACAAATACACACCTTTTTCTTATCTCATTTTCTAGACTATGTATTACAGTTATTATAAAGGCTAAAAATCTAAAACAATTTTAAAACAATGTTCTAATAAGTTATTTTCTAACATCATCCCTTGTTCCACATATTCTTGTCCAACGCCACAGCTATTTTTTTTTATTTTTTTTATCTTTATCTTTTTGATGCTATGGTATATGGTGTATATGAAAATGTGCACATATAAGATCCTTTTCTGCTTAAGGAAATATATTGCAGATTACCTCTAAACACTATATATCAGAATGATTAGTATTAGTAACAATAAGACTGAAAATTAGTCTTGATTGTTATTTTTTGTTTTTTTTGTTTTTATATAAAGATACTCTTAAAGTCTTTAAAACCCTAAAATCTTAAGTTGTAGTGAATAATAAAAATTAGCATAACAGTGTTTAAACAGGTAACAATCAAAAGGCGAGTCCGATGTTTAGAATGTCGACATGAGTGTCTGCTAAAATTGACTGTTCGGTTTTTGTAATGCAACACTAGCCGATCCATACTATTTTTAGCCCATTGTCGGCCCGACAAAAGTGTCCCACTTTCAAAATACCGGGTTTATTTTTAACTTGGAAACGCCAGCATAGCAAATCCAATGCTGAGTGTGGCGTGTTATACCAAATGTGACTGGATTAACTGTTCTAAATGCTTAAATAATAAAAATATTCCAGACATAGCAGCTTTAAACAAAACAAACTTTAACTTTTATATATTATGCCTTCAGATAATGAAGATATTTGTTGACAACCCATTCCCGATTCTGTTGCTGAAGCAGAACACCTCAGTGAGGTGTTTGGATCTGAGTTGTACACGCAGCAAGCTGGCTGTTGTGGATGAACATAACACTTGTCTTGTTTATGATCTCCATTCTAAGGAGCTGCTGTTTCAGGTATTTTGTCAATATAACACGCTTGTCATGTTTATGATTTGCACTTCAAGGAACTGCTTTTTAAAGTATGCTGTTTAATAATGAGTTCAGCTAAGAAAATGTTAATAATTTGGAGTAACTTTTGTCCCCTCTTTCATATTATTTTTATATTTGTCTTTCACCATTTTGCCTCTAGGTTCATTGATGTGATTTTTCAACTGTTTAATATAAATGTTTGGATCTACTCTACAATGTTGTAAAATTACCTTGAAGTTTAAAGATAGAATGTTCAGCTCTAATGTAATTTCAGCTGTTATTTTAGTTGGGTATCACATCCCGGTAGGTTACATTTGACAGATGGAGTATTTATTTATAATTTTTGTCTTGCCTGTTCTGATAGTGGCAATGATGTCAACTTTTGTAGTGCACTCAATGTTAAATGTTCACATTTATTTCCATTCTAGTGTGCATGTTAAAAAAAAAGAAGAGTTTTTGTTTTAAAATTTTATTTAATTTTATTTATTTTTTAACATGCATTGGGATGAGCATCTATGGATTGAATAAATTTATGATAGGCAAGACTTTAATTTTACAGAATTCTTGTTAATTCATATGTTTCTTTAATAATATGTTTATAGGAACCAAATGCCAACAGTGTTGCTTGGAACACACATTATGAAGACATGTTATGTTTTTCTGGCAGTACCATGCTCAACATCAAGGCAAGCAATTTTCCAGTCCACCAGCAGAAAATGCAGGTAAATATTTCAGTATTTTTATATCAGGTGTAGTGAAGCCACTCTTTAGTTGGTATATTCATTGGAATGCTGAGTATATTGGCTCATATATGTACACAGTTCAGACTGTTAAGAAATCATGATTATGACCTTTATGGGTTAAAATATCCAGTTTGACATTTGCACAGTGTGCATATTGCTTCTACAGCCACTGATTGGCTGTGTTAAAAATAACAAGGTTTGTTTGGTTGTTTACCAAAGGTTCAGGTTTCAAATATTCATTCACTCGGTTCAGATATTTCATAATTCCTCATAGTTCATTAGTTACCCTACGTGTGCATCATTCTAAGACTAAGTATTAATATGCTGCACATAAATAGTTAACAATACAAGAGATAACATATCATATCAATCCCTTTATTGATCCCTAATGACACTAATATTGCTATTTAGTTCAACTTGATTAATCAATTAATATTAATGTTAGACAAATATTAGCACTTGTCAGAAGTGAGAAGTTCTCCAAACTGTGATCTTTTTTCAAAAGTATCTTATATAACATAATGGTCGGTATAAATAACTTGACTGTGTTTCACTGCCATCTGTGTTCCATGTTAAAAGGAAATGGCATTTTATGGACAGATATCTGATTTCAGTGGTACGTTTGACTATGGTTAATATGTTAATGCCTTTTATCTTTTTTCACAGGGCTTTGTAGTTGGATTCAGTGGTTCAAAGATATTTTGCCTGCATGTGTATGCAATGGCTGCTGTCGATGTTCCACAGTCAGCATCCATGTATCAGTATCTGGAGAAGAAACTCTTCAAGTAAGACAGAAATCCTCATTTGTTCTTGGTGACTTTTGCTAATAATAATAGTTTTAAATGTTTTTGTTGTACCCATGATCTAGATAGAGGATTCGTCATGAGTATTTTTTAATATGTAAAATATCAACCGAGTCTATGTTAATCGGTATTTGTCGAGGGTCTGCCGAGACAAATACCAATTAACTAGACGAGGCTGATATTTTACATATTAAAAAACACGAGTAGCGAATTCTATATATCCTATAACACTTCTAAAATAACATTCTAATTACGTTTTTATTAAGTCACAGTAATAAAGTCGTTGCCATCGATAATATGACGTCATCACGATTAGCACAGATTAGTTTGACTTCACACATTATAAACAAATCTTTGAAAACGTTACGCTCAGGTACACGGGTCTTGTTGGCTTGTAAGCAAATTATCCATCCACAGCAACAAATTACCTAGAGACCTTGCAAATTTGCATACCATTGTTAACTGTGTTAATAAAGTAAATTATCACATGGGTTTATGACATGGATATCATGGGTAAGTTATAGGATAAACCTCAATATACTATTTCAGAAGTGGTTTGAAAGGTGTCATGATGTATTTAATTCCATTGGACAAATAATACATTATTAACATTACTTTGTGATCACATTAGTAGCATAGCAATTATGTGTAACCCAGTTTTAATATTACATTTGTCAGTTTCCAGCATAATAGCTAATGTCGTATATATGAAGACATTTCATATCATGTTTATGTATGATGAAATTGTTTTCATTTGTCACTTGCTAATATTCTTGATAAAGAAAAAGTATTTCACTCAGGACATAAACTTGATATGAAATTAAAATTAATTCCATATCCTAAAATTCTTTTCTTTCCAGGGATGCCTATCAAGTAGCATGTCTTGGTGTCACAGATGGAGACTGGGAGGTGTTAGCTCATGAAGCTCTTGAGGGACTGGACTTTGACATCGCCAAGAAAGGTTTCATCAGAATTCGAGATCTGCGTTATCTTGAACTGATTTACTCCATAGAGGTAAATATTTTGTGCTTTGAATATTGGTAACTATAAAAAGGATAGCTTATTGTATATTTGAAAAAAAATTCTGTCAGTTATCTTAGCTACAAATAGAAATATATAATAAATATATGTAAGAAGATGAGTAAATTTTTTAATTTGATGTCAAGAAGATTTATTTTAGCTACAAAAAGAATCTATGGAACATTGGTTGAACTTTTACCAGCTTCACATTTTGAAGTCTTATGGAAGAGCATTAATTATGTGGTATTAGTCAGAATGTAATATATTTATTAATACCATTGCTAGGAGCTTAATTTAAATTTTGTTCAAATATTATAATTATTATTTTAAATTTCATTTATTATAAATGATTTATTCCTCTTTGTCCAGGAGCGTAAGAAGCGAGGTGAGACGGACAACCTGGTGTTCCTGGGTGATGTATACTCACACCAAGGAAAGTTTCACGACGGCGCAAAACTCTACAAGAAGTCAAACCATGAACAGAAGGCACTCGCCATGTACACTGATCTCAGGATGTTTGATTATGCTAAGGTGAATTTATACATTTGTTAACTATTTATGTATGTTATTACAGTGAACCGGCCTTGGTGGTGTCCCACCCAAAGCAAGTTTTAACGACTCAGTAGGTGTAAGACCACTACACCCTCTTTTTTCTCATTAACAACTAACTTGCTGTCCTGGACAGACAGCCCAGGTAGCTGAGGTGTGTGCCCAGGACAGCATTCTTGAACCTTAATTGGATATAAGCACACAAATAAATTGAAATAAATAAATAAATAAATAAATATATATATATATAGTGAGGTTTTAACTGTTACTTCTGAGCTGTTTAATGAGAACATTTTAACTTACGTGACTGCAGTGGGCTTTCTTTCTTGTTCTATTACCACATATTTGGCAGTTTTATGATGGACAATTTGCTACAGTTTACCTTTCCATCTCCACAGATATTACTAGTAATTTTACATTCTGTCGGAATGAATATGTTTTATGAATAAATTATTTATAATGATTATTAAGTCAACACACTGAACTTGGCTTTTTGTAATCAGCCGTTGTGGCCAGTACACAAAGAGGCACGTCAACCTTTGTTGTCTCGGTTTTGAAAAGACTGAACCATCAAGCTTGTATTATAGTTGATTCAAAATAAACATTGGTGAAAACTATCCATATCTTCAAAATATCCTGGGCATGTGACAATTGACTTTAGGTTCAGTTCAGTTCAGGTGTTTCACATGCACATTCAGAGTAGGCCTGTCATGGGGTGCACGTTATGACTGCTTCTAGCTCTTCCGTCTAGGACAGTAACTGTGGGTAGTGTGCTCTTGTGTTTATTGTTGTTGTTAATAGTTCTTCGTGTGTTTGTTTTAGGAGTTGATTGGAGCGGGTGACCCTCAGGACAAGAAGCTGCTGATTGCCAAGCAGGCCGACTGGGCTAAAAGCAGCAATGAACCGCGTACTGCTGCCGAGATGTACATCAGCGCAGGGGAGTACCTCAAGGCTATCGATATTGTCGGAGAACATGGCTGGCCAGACATGTAGGTTTTTAGTTTTGGTTTCAGTAGTCTCGAAAGTTATCAGAGCACTAAACGAGGGAAGGATGGGTTTTTTTTCATTATTGGGGGGGGGGGGGTCAGAATATTGGGTAATCTGCATAAAATAAATATCTAACAGATGCCTATTATAGTAACACCATTAATAAAGACCATGCCAACAACAAATTCCACATATATCTCATCTTTTTGTTATAGTTATGGATACTTTTGTGTAAACAAAATTGAAAAATGTATTCTTATGATGAAAGATTGAAAGTTTAGGTCCAAATTTATGACAGATGATGATGTCGCATTTAGTTTGATACATGTAAGTCTTAAACATGGACAAAATGTGACATGAGTGTATTTGTAATAAATTATTCAATATAAAAAGCTGTTGAGGGTAGTTATATGTCACTAAATGATAAATATCTTTCACAAATGCATCTCTTATTTATTGTAATTCACAGGATGATTGATTTGGCCCGCAAGCTGGATAAGGCTGACAGAGAGGCATTGTCACGGTGTGCCACCTACCTGGCTAAAATGGAGCAGTATGCTTATGCAGGAGAAGTGTACACTAAGATGGGAGACATCAAGGCTCTGATCTCCATGAGGGTGGAAGCCAAACACTGGGACGATGTAAGTCGAACTCTTGAAACAAGCCTTGTCAATTCTGTCAATTCAATAATTGTTTACTGGCATTGAATTTAGGGTTTTGTTGTTATTTGTTTTTACGATTCTGTTGGAATAATAAAAAAAATTATTATAGATATTTTGTGATTCCATGTCACAATATTATACATCCATTTCTTTTAACATTACCGATCCTCAAAACAAAGTGCAATTCCCCCCCCACGGAGTGGTCTGG
>JAECMU010096911.1:0-11474 GCA_016106625.1 Dracogyra subfuscus | reverse complement strand
GGTAGTCGTACAATATACATCACAAACAAGTGGTCATACAGTACACATCACAAACAGGTAGTCATACAATATACATCCCAAACAGGTAGTCATACAGTATACATCACAAACAGGTAGTCGTACAGTATACATCACAAACAGGTAGTCGTACAATATACATCACAAACAAGTGGTCATACAGTACACATCACAAACAGGTAGTCGTACAATATACATCACAAACAGGTAGTCATACAGTATACATCACAAACAGGTAGTCGTACAATATACATCACAAACAGGTAGTCATACAGTATACATCACAAACAGGTAGTCGTACAATATACATCACAAACAGGTAGTCGTACAATATACATGAAGGGATTTATCTAGAATTGTTCACCGGGGTTCCAAGAAAATTATTAGGTTGAGTAAACCTACAAGCCGGGATAGTTTTTTTTAGGGCACTGATGATGCATTATGTCACTGTTAAATTAATTTACTAGAACAAGCCTAATTAAATAAATATTTATTGAGTATGTTTTTCACAGAAATTGGGAATTTTCAGTGCCATTTTGTTCTGGGAAGGGGCCTATGTTCAGACCTGAATGCTTGGATAAATTGCTGACATTTCTAAACTGTAGCAGTTCAATTGAAATTTAATCTGCCACATATGTTGAGGTTTTTTTCACATTGCTTTGAAAAGTGTTATAATTGCAAAATAAGACGCTAGACCTAGACGCCATCATAATCTTTAATGTAATATTAAATTTAATCTGCCACATTTTAAAATCTTTCATTTGAACAATACAGGGTTGGAATTGTTTTCAGATATCTTTGAAATAAGTGAGTGTTGTTTACAGCTTACTGCCAACATGCCTCCGAAACGAGCGATGGGCGTGCATTCTGACTACGCTCCTCAGATGAAGCAGAGACGTACGTGGGACACTTATCCAAACTCTGCGCCCCAGACAGGGCAGAGCAACTCGGCCATTGCTCCCAGTACGATTGAATCATGGTATAACTCACCGCCAGGCTTCAAAATGGACCCTTACGAGTCTGGATATTATGACACTGGAAATGGCTCCTATGCCGGTGGAGCGGGGATGTATCAACAGTCAGGTGGGGGTTCGTACGGGAGTAAGGCTGGCGGAGGGTATGGTGGTAGTTCTGGTGACTACACCGATGGGATGATGGCCTATGGAAATGGGGCGCAGTCTTATGGGGCCGAGTCGTATGCCGGGAATACGTCGGCAGCCTGGTCTGGAGATTCCACTTTCTCTGGTTCGTACGGAAAGATGGGGAGACCAGCGAAGAGAGGTGGTGCGACTGGTGTGCCTCAAACTGACGAGCCATCATTCATCGATGACCTTGCCCTGGTAAACGAGGCAGAGAAGCACTTCAGACAGACGAGAGTACCAGAGACCAGGAACTTTCTCAGCACGTTGAAGTCTGCCATGGACATCGTTCAGAGCATAGGGAGTCAGACAAAAGGCCGACAGCCCTACATGAACGAATGGGATGACGGGACAATGGGTGGCTGGGGTTATCAGAGCTGGGAGGGTTATTCTAAAGGAGGTAGGGGTGGACGTGGTCGTGGGCGCGGGGGAGGAATGGGGCGTGGCGGAGGCCAGACAGCTGGTCAGGTGTTTGGTCGAGGGGCTCAGGGTTTGTTCCGCGGTGGTCGTGGATCTAAAGGTTTTGATCAGGGAGCGAATGCTGCTGGCCAGAGAGGTCGTGGTGTTGGCAGAGGTCGAGGTCAGATGCAAGGAAAGAACCAACGAGGTAAGTCAGTTCGTTTTTTATGAAATATTTTATGTTGGGTAGATCATAGATCACACACGTTTTTATTATGCAGTCTTTAAATACCCTTCTCATGTTTGCTGCAGTATGTATGCATACATATGAAGAGGTTAAAAATTGGTGGTAGAGGGTAGATATGAGATAGGAATTTGCTAGCTTCGTCAGACAGTTATGGTAGGAGTATCAAGTGGTAGACTAGTTTATCTTAAAGCTTGGCATTATCCTGTATAATAGATGAGAATGATTGTTTTTGATATTTACCCAACTACATTTGAATTGGAAGTTTAAAAAAAAAAAGATAAGAAAAGAGTATATACAATCATGTACGTCGGGTATACAGCAAATATCTAGTTCATGGTGTCACTCTGTTCATCTTCTAAATGTGGAATGTTACCTGTGTTGCCAAGGGACTGAATACTCTGTAATACAAAATGATTAATCTATCTTTCCAACTAAACGGCCCGTTTTCTTTTCACAGGACGAGGCCAAGGAAGGGGAGGTAAATCTGGTTACCAGAATCAGACGTTTCAGAATCTCAATCGCAGGGGTGGCCACATGGCCCCGGTTCACAGCTTGGCCCCAGTGCAGGTGAAAGCAGGCAACCTCAGTCTGTCGCTGCCCGAGAAGATTCGACGCTTCTGTCTGTTCTGCATCAACGAGGCAGACAAAATCAATGAGATCCAGACGATCGAGAATGCGCTGACTGCATCCAAACTAGGTCTCAAGTCCGAGTACACTGTGGGTGACGTTAATGGGAAGATATTCAGCGGGGCGCTCTTTCTGGATGGGGTGTTCATCGCACGGTCCGCAAGCAAGAAGAAGAAGCAGGCCAAGCACGACTGCTATGAGAAGGCACTGAGCGTGCTACGGACCATGACCGTGTCGCAGATCATGGCGCTTAAAGATGAAGGACCGGAGTCTGTGCTTCCTGCCGAACTGACCAGCCCTGAGGTGGGAGAGCCGATGGAGACGATTGACCTTGGCGACAGCGACAGCGGGCCCCCGGGGTCATGCATGCCCAATAGCGCAGTGCCAGGACTTCACAAGCTGACACAGTACCTGAAGACACGCCAGGCCACTAACAGCAACATGCAGAGTCGTGTGCAAGAGCTGGGGCAGGCGTTTAACGCCTCCGCCTGCGGTCTATCCCATACCTATGACGTGGATGTCGTGCAAAGTGCCTCGGGTAAGAACATGTTCCGGGGCCGGCTCTACATTGAGGGCATTCTCTTCGCCGGGGCCGTGGAATCGCAGAAGAAGAAAGCCAAGCAGAAGGTGTCTGAGCAGGCTTTGAGCTTCCTCCTCACGCAGTCGATTGGGAACCTAGTCCGCGGCAAGTCGCTCAAAGAGTTGGATATTGAGGAGTCTGTGCTTGATGTCCCTACTGCCCCACCGGTATCAGACACCACAAACAAAATGGGAGAAGACAGCGAGAAAGAAGTTCTGGAGCAGTTTATTCTAAGTATTAAAGCAAACAATGATCCCAAAAATCGGATTAACACCTTGATAAAAGTTGCTTCTAAGCTGAAGATTCCAGTCGTTCAGATCTTCCGACGTTTGGATGAGAATTACAACTCACTGGAGTGCAAGCTGTTTGTATCCGGGTTACTTCTCGCCACAGGACCAGGTGAGACTGTTCAGGCAGCGAGGAATGAAGCCTGTTGCAAAGCATTTGAGCTGTGCGGTGAGTCGAGTGCAGAAGAGATAATAACCAATTGTCGGCGCATAACGAAGGATGACACGGACGACCCGACTCGAGTGGACCCGACGCCCAAAAACAAGAAGAAAAAGATGGATGACTCTAACATAATGCGACTAAAGCGGATTGCGAACTTTGATGCAGAGGAGAGTCTGAAGATCAATATCAGCGAGATGATCATCATGGAGCACAGTGACTGGGCGACCGACCGCAGGCGCAATGCCTTCTGCATCCTCAGTGAGTCCGCACTGCAGAACCACATGCTGCTCGAGTGGACCGTCGCTAAGGACGACAAGCTCTTCACGTGAGTATTCCTCCCCCAGCCTCACACACTGTGTTGTAAAACACAACTGTAGTGTGAGTACCCTGCATTGTTGTAAAATGTCTGTAGTGTGAGTACCCTCCATTGTTGTAAAACACATCTGTAGTGTGAGTACCCTGCATTGTTATAAAACATGTCTGTAGTGTGAGTACCCCACACATTGTTGTAAAACACATCTGTAGTGTGAGTACCCTGCATTGTTGTAGAAAACATCTGTAGTATGAGTACCCCACATTGTTCTAAAACATGTCTGTAGTCAGGGCTTATAGAATCAGGGCTTCTAGAATACGGTAGCCCGACTCGTGGCTAGTGGGTTTTTTTGGTCGGGCTACCAATTTATCAGTTTTACCATGCCCGGTGGCTAGTGGATTTATTAACAAAAAACAAAAATATTAACAGAAAGCAACATTGATATAATAATAAGCAGAGAAGAAATAAATCCTGTTTATTAATCATAGACTATTAAGAATCGAAAACTGGGATATCGAGAGGCCACACCAGCAACGGTAATCGAGGGTCACTTCCTGTTAATAACGATTTCTATAACTTTAATCCGGACTGAAAAAACGAACAAGCAGATTAATTAACCTTTACCACTGTCAATGACAATGCAGGCTAAGTTAATTACTGTAGCGGATTAAACAACTTGTTATACTTAGAGCATGACAAGTTGTAATAAGTAACTGTTAAATCTTCTCACTAGTATTTAATTGATGTAACCGATTGTAAAATATCGACCAGATTTAGACACCGGCTGTGAGTACCCCACATTGTTCTAAAACATGTCTGTAGTGTGAGTATCCCACTCTGTGTTGTAAAACACATATGTAGTAGTGTTTTCCCTAGCTTGTTATAGCATGGTGTGGCACCATGCCTCAGTAGTATACCACCATCTTGCCTCACTCAGGGCCATGCTGCCCTGAGATTAAACAAGCCTTTTCCAATAATTAATTCGAAAATTGCCTTTATAAAACACCCAAACACATCTGTAGTGTGAGTACCCCACACTGTTGTAAAATATGTCTGTATTGTGAGTATCCCACACTGTTGTAAAATATGTCTGTAGTGGGAGTACCCTGCATTGTTGTAAAACATGTCTGTAGTGTGAGTAACCCTGCATTGTTGTAAAACATGTCTGTAGTATGAGTACCCTGCATTGTTGTAAAATATGTCTGTATTGTGAGTATCCCACACTGTTGTAAAATATGTCTGTAGTGCGAGTACCCTGCATTGTTGTAAAACATGTCTGTAGTGTGAGTACCCTGCATTGTTGTAAAACATGTCTGTAGTGTGAGTACCCTGCATTGTTGTAAAACAT
Source organism: Dracogyra subfuscus (assembly GCA_016106625.1). NCBI lineage: Eukaryota > Metazoa > Mollusca > Gastropoda > Neomphalida > Peltospiridae > Dracogyra > Dracogyra subfuscus. Next base: position 6,353 of record JAECMU010096911.1, on the reverse strand, counting down.
GTCTGTAGTGTGAGTACCCCCACACTGTGTTGTAAAACACATCTGTATTTATCTTAGTTTGGTCATTGAAAGGAGTTAGTGGAAATAGTGGCACCCATTGGACAGTATGTTAATGTGTTGCTATTTTCTAAACATCAGGTGCACTATGAGTCTTCAGAAGATCGTCCTGGCCGAAGTGTCTGCTGTAAACAAGGCAACCGCACGGTCCCTGGCCGCGGGGGCCATCCTCTTCAGACTGTACGAAACACTGCCTGTGATTGTGGTGAGTCTCAGTAGCAAATATTTCAAACATGTGGCCACTGTTGCATGAAGGTGTAGATCAGTGGTAGAGCCCATCCTCTTCAGACTGTACGAAACACTGCCTGTGATCGTGGTCAGTGTAACTTACTGTAAGTAAGAAGTATCTCAAACATGTGGCTACTGTTACATGAAGGTGTTAGATCAGTGGTGGAATGCTAATTTTGGGGTGCGGTGGATCCCAGGATGAATCACATGCATTGGACTTGTTTGTTTTCCCCTGCCCCATCCAGTGCCTCATGACTGATGTATATAAGATTATGATACGTACTTTTCTGCTTTTCCTCATCTTCTTTTTTGTGTCCTGCTTTATTGGTAGTGGGGAAGTGCTTGCTTCATGTGCGATCAGTTTACAATTGATCCCTGTTGGTGGGTTTTAGGCATTTTCTCGTTCCAGTCCATGCACCACCACTGGCATATCATTCCTGTCTTTGGGATAATACATTTAAAAACAAATCCCTAACTACTAAGGAAAAATGTAGCAGGTTTCCTCTCTAAGACTATATGTCAGAATTACCAAATGCTTAATTAATAACAGGACATGCTGCAGTGTTAAATAATTGTTTCATTGCTTTTCTGTTATATGTATACATTGTTCTACATAAAAATAAAGTCAACAGTCTGTTTTATTAAAGAAATTGGTTTTCATATCTGAGGCTGGTGTCACCAAAGTATAGTGTAATGTACAGGTAGTTGTATTTCTAGTTGGTGGTCTCACCAACAATGAAGTAAACTGGAAATTGTTGCATTGCTACTTGTAATTACTGCTGTGAGCAGCGGCTGTACAGCAATCATCTAAGACACCCACTTGCTACTAACAACTGCTTTACACAGTCCTCGTGCCTGATGACCTGGATCCACACAGGCAGAAAGTAAAACCAGATGCAGACCCTATAGTTAGTTGGCCATACCTAAATAATTTGATTGTGTTGATCCATGTAGCATGCTTGATTCCTGTCCTGGTAGAAAGAAAATTTAATTATGAAATGCTGCAGTACTGCCTCTTTATACCTTTCAAAAGTATTATACTTTTTATCTTAGAAATACTACTTTTTATACTTTTTAAATACTTTGTTCACATATAAATACTTTTTTTCTGCAAAACATAACTTAAGAAATCCAGTTTCAAATTTGACTGTTGTAACATTTGTGCTTTGCTAGTCTTTTTTTTTTTTCCGGAGTGGTTTGATCTTTGTTGAGTGGATTGTTTGTAGAGGTCTGATCCTGCTGCTCTCAGTGACCAAGTGACAGGGTACTGAAATATTCAGAACAGTGTTTCAACAATAAAAAATCCTCACAACATGGTACATACCATTCCCTGAGGTTGGTCATAGTCACAGGCCATAGAATTTCATATTTCACGGGAAATACTTTTCCGGTTGCATGCCTTTTGATCATGGGAACATATTTTTTGTTTTGAAAATGCAAAGTGACAGCACTGATGCTGTTGTATTTTTTTCCTTTCAGTCAGCAACAAAGAATCTGCCCGACATCTGGATAGTATATGATGACCTGCGTAAGAAAGCCCAGGAACTGAAAGAAGAGAGTGGCGAGACGGGAACCATTGATGATGATCTCTTTAACTTGGAGGTTGAAGGTGCCGGCGACACTAACAAAATGGAAACAGAAATGTTGGATGAAAATAAAGATAAGAGTGAAAGTATGGATGAAGCAAAGAGTGGGGATGGGAATAAACATCGCACTGTACAGTACAACAAATGGATAGTCAAGTATGTGGAACAGCTGATCAGCGAATATGCCCAGCAGGATGTTGTAGATGAACTGATATTTGGGTCGGGAATGTCGTTTGGCGATCTCAAGCGTATAGCGGCCCTGGCACGGCAGTACCGACTGAAGTTTGGTTATCGGTCGTACCGGGGACAGACATACTCGTCCATCAACAAGCGGCTGAGTCCGCGGGTGATGCATGACCTGCTCTGCAAGGGTGTGGTCAGTCGGCGGTACAGCTTGGTGCCCCGAGACGAGCTGCCCTGTTACAAGGACATCCAGCACGACATCACCGAGGCGTCGAAACTAAAGGAAGTGTGAAGTCAAACAAAAACTACACTGAGAGTTTGCAGCTGTGAGGAACGAACTGAAATATATGATGGAAACAATGGGACCACAAATTGTGAGAACATTCTCGGATCTAAGTACATTGTGTTAAGACATGAGACGGGGGTCAAAATTACTAGAAATATGAGATTTCTGACAAAAGTACTGGAACTGAAACGTCTGCCTTAAGTACAAGAAATAACAAGTTTTTGTTATGTAAAGCTTATGTATAGTTTTACAAGCGCTCTTAGCAAGTTTGTGCTAAAAGTGTATGTGTGATGAAATCGTTGGATATGTTAACATAGATCATCATCTTATTTTACCTTACATGTTAGGTCAGCTATTGCCTTCTGTAAAAATCTCTGAACTGGTATTCAAAAAGCTCTTCCTTGTTAGCACCAATCAATGATTTGCATTTGCTGCAGAACAATCGACAACCTTCATGTGTTTCTTGCATTGGTTTGTTTTGTCTTGCCTTCACGAAGTTAAAAGGCGAGATATAGGTATTATACAGTGTCATCTTTTGTGTTAAAATTTAATTTTAAAAGACCAGCTTTTACATCAGTTTCTGACAAACTATTAAGTCCTAGGTGAAACGTATGGGTGTTCATCACAGAGCACTTTTAAAGTTTATGGTTCAGTATCTGTCGCTGGTGGAAATAAAATATTAGTTATAACTAGTATCATTGATGGATATATTTATAGCAATGATATCAGCGGTATTGACATTAATTTATAACTGATATCATTGGCAGAGCAATTAGTAGGAGACCGGCTGTGATTTTGTTGGTTACTGCAGCAGCCATTCATAACTAATTATACACACCATTGCACCAAGTACATATAGCCACCAATGTTTAGGAAACAGACCCGTACTTTCAAAGATGATGAACCCAGTATACACCTACTCCAAAAAGACCATACTCCTTTTCACTGGCCCATACTAGTAGTGACCATGAATGGTGAAGTATTAGCCATGCTTTGTTTTTGTCAGATGGAATATCACTATTGTAAAGTTTTTTGATTTTAACAAGCACAGAATGTTTTGGTTCTAGTAAGACCTCGATTGGACCTTTATGCTTTAAAAACTAATCCTTACGAACGAAAGTTGTCAATCTTCTCAACAAAAGCATGAATATTATAAATTTTGGTCACAACTATGTAATGTTTCAGTTTTTGTTTGTCTTTTTATACTAATTATTATAGATTTACATGTTGTATATAGTACTTTATGTTGCATTAGTGTTAAATGTATTAGGATGAACAAAGTGAGTATTGCATCAACTGACAATATTCTTCTCCAATTCTAATTTAATTTTAATTTAACTCTTTCACGTATGTAGACATTAACAATGTACTGACAACAAAAATATTATCTTTTAAAGTTTAATTCTGATTCATTTTATTGGTTAAACGATTACAAATGTCAGTAAGGGTTGAACATTTTTCAATTTCCAGTTAAGCATATGCAAGTGGTGGGAGGGCCAGTAGCACTGGCTTAACTAATACCCGTTAAAGGGACATTAATGTATTGCTGGACCCTAGCGTTGCTGATGGCTGTTACGTACAATGCAGTACCCTCCACACTTGCCTAGAAAAATTGTTGATACATTGTCATGGAAATGTGATGTTCAACCTGCCTAGCTTTTACAAATGGCATTGACTACAATGTGTCTCGGGTGAAATTTATTTTAAAAGTAATCTTTTTCATCGTCTTTCACAGAAAAGACATATTTTGTTATTTGCTTTCATTAGAATTAAAATGATGGACAAAGCTGCATCGTTTGTTTTGTTTGTATTCTTGACGGGTAGATATGAACACTCACCCTCTTGCGTCAGTGGGGAATGTAAATGTATATTCACAAAGTCGAAAGTGTAATATTGCACTAATTAACTAAGATTGCTCTTCGTTACACGGGGCGTCCAGTGAAGGGGCTGGAAGTCTTGCTAGATACTGCCCATACTCGTGGAGACCCTATTCTTGTCATTCGGCAGTAATGATCTTGGTCACTAGGCCTATGCAACTGGGGAGACTGCCAGTCAATTGGGCAATTAGCAAAGCCTGTTTATGTTACATGCAATGTTTAAACATATGTGTTTTAAAAAAGGGCTTCGTAAATTCGACCCTTAATCCGATCCATATATTGAGTACTTGAAAAAGAAGTAAAAGGCTCAAGTTTTATCTTGATGTTTGTATATTGATTTATTTGTTGGTTGCAACCAGTTGGTGGTGTAGAGCCAGTGATTGTTCGTGAAAGCTGTTAATTTGCAGGACCCTATCAGAATATTTATAACTTCGATGTCGGGCGGATTTAATCTAAACAAAACAATTGACATGCATGTATAATATTTATTCGATAGGGGAAATTGTTTTTATTAAAAATAAATTATATTCTGTACAAGCAACGAACAAACAATTAAAAACTTGGCATGAATATTAGGAAGGGTATCCACTAGTACTCGAGCACGGGTCAAGTCTAGCAAGACTAGTACCCCTGCATGGAATATAATAGGATTAGTTATCCAATAGCATGCAATATCAACATGCCTATATCCAAGGTTCAAGGACCGTGCAAGAACGAGCATTCTCATTTAATTATGACATCCATGTTCAACATTGGAATTAAGAAAGACCTGTTTATGTAACGACGTACTCGACACAATTTAGTTACGGTTATATAGTGTCGGACGTATGGTTAAGGACCACACACATATTGAGAGAGGAAACCCGCTGTAGCCTTTCATTTAGCAGCAAGGGATCTTTTTATATGCACCATCCAACAGACAGGGTAGCACATATCACGGTATTTGATATACCAGTCGTGGTGCACTGGCTGGAATGAGAAATAGCCCAATGGGCCCATCGACAGGGATCGATTCCGCAGTGACCGTGCATCGAGCGAGCGCAGTACCACTGGGTTACATCCTGCCCCCCTGGAATCCAGATTTATAATGCAATTGTACTTCATTCCTCAGAATCTTTATCATCTAGTTTAAGTATCGGGTACTCGGGTCCGGATCAAGTTTGACTCGAGAGTACTCGCATCCAATATTTAGGACTAGTGGAGACCCTAATGATAGGTAGCCAACTAAACTGTTTCCTGTTTTGTTTCACTCTGTAACAGGACTCGTGGCTGGTGACAAGAGGATCTTATGACTTGCTGAGTAATTATTAACGTTATACTGAATAGTAAGTGTATTAAAACACTGATATAGTAATCTGCGATAAATACTAACTTGAAACAGACAAATAATGGATTGATATTTTTTTGTATGAAAATTAACATGTCTTTAACCCTTTAAAGCCCAGGGGGCGGGACGTAGCTCAGTGGTACAGCGCTCGCTCAATGCGCGGTCGGTCTGGGATCGATCCCCGTTGGTGGGACCATTGGGCTATTTTTCGTCACAGCCAGTGCACCACAACTGGTATATCAAAGGCCGTTTTATGTGCTATCCTGTCTGTGGGATGGTGCATATAAAACATCCCTTGCTGCTAATCGGAAAGAGTAGCCCATGAAGTGGTGACAGCGGGTTTCCTCTCTCAATATCTGTGTGGTCCTTAACCATTTGTCTGACGCCATATAACCGTAAATAAAATGTGTTAAGTGCGTCGTTAAATAAAACATTCCTTTCTTTCTTTAAAGTCCAGTGTACTCAAATGAGTGCATACTTTATAAGCACAAAAACTATTTGCAAAAATTAAATATTTATAATGAATCTGTACTGAGAATTTCCATGTATGTCTAATATCCTCACAATGAGTACAATTTACTTTAAAGAAAGAAAGAAAAAGAAAGAAATGCTTTATTTAACGACGCACTCAACGCATTTTTATTTACGATTATATGGCATCAGACATATGGTTAAGGACCACACAGATTGTAAGAGGAAACCCGATGTCACCACTTCATGGGCTACACTTTTCGATTAGCAGCAAGGGATCTTTTATTTGCGCTTCCCACAGGCAGGATAGCACAAACCATGGCCTTTGTTGAACCAGT
>JAECMU010096908.1:0-13415 GCA_016106625.1 Dracogyra subfuscus | reverse complement strand
CCAGTGAACCATACTTGAAGGAATATATTAGTTATATAACAATCAGACCTGTGAAATAATATATATTACACAGTGTATGATATCACCAGTGAACCATACTTGAAGGAATATACTAGTTATATAACAATCAGACCTGTGAAATAATATATATTACACAGTGTATGATATCGCCAGTGAATCATACTTGAAGGAATATACTAGTTATATAACAATCAGACCTGTGAAATAATATATATTACACAGTGTATCATATATCACCAGTGAACCATACTTGAAGGAATATACTAGTTATATAACAATCAGACCTGTGAAATAATATATATTACACAGTGTATCATATCACCAGTGAACCATACATGATGGACTATATTAGTTACATGTATATAACAATCTCACCAGTAAACCATATGACACAAAATAAGTTCATCGATGAAACCTACATGAAGGAATATATTATATTTTATAACAATCTCACCAGTGAAAACACATGCTGTGAATTTATATACAAGTGATATTACTTTATCACCAGTAAAACACACACAGGAATATATTATTTAGTGGAATAACAATTTCATCATGAAAGAATATATCAGTAGTTAAATAATCTCATCTGTGAAACATATGGCATAGACATATATATTTATTTATATATTACCAAAGAAGCGTACAGGAAGGGATATATTTAATTTAGTGGTATCACAATCTCACCAGTAGATGCATATGACACGGTGGTGGTATAGTAACTGTTTCATCTCACAGGATATGAAGGAAATGGTGCAATAGAACAGGACTTGATTATTATAAAACACAAACACAGAACATGACTGAAACACAATATACATGGAAGTATTATGGAAACAGACAAACTGTGAAAAACACACTGCCTTTAAATGACGATGACCAAAGTAACTATTTTCAGGTGTAAAGACTTTTGTTTCTAATTTATTTTTACATGTTATTCAGCTGCATATAGTGATGGAAGAGAGGAAATTATGTATTTGTCTTTGTTGGGGTTTTTTTCTGAAAAGATGCTTTTTGTTGAAAACCATTATTTTAACAATTGATTGTGATTAAACAATGTTTAAATCATCAGTGTTGGTTTAGAAAGTAGTTTGACTGTTTGTATACTGATGGAAAGAATTTAGGGAACAAAAATGTATAGCAACAGAAACTGACTTGTAGCCAAAACCCTCATCCACAGCACTTATCAGGGAGGGGTGGGTTGAGTGTTCGTTTGAGGTGCTTGTGTCGCAGGATTGAAACCACCTCAGTGGATCCATTCAACTGACTGGGATTTTTCTCGGTCCAACCAGTGCACCACAGACCGGATAGCACATACCAGTCTTTGATTGACTGTAATGAGAAATAGCCCAATGGACCCACTGATGGATCGATCCTAGACCACCAGGCATCAGCTGAGCACTTTACCAATGGGCTACAATTGTTATCAAGTATTTCAAAAAAAAAAAAATATATATATATATAATGTTCTATAAAACATTAATATGTGCCTAGATTGGGAATAATAGAGAGGCCTTTTATATTCTTGAAAAAGCAATTTCACTGAATCAAATGAAGCATAAAATAAATAAATATACATGAATTCTCTTTGCTGCATTTTAAGTAAAACAAATTTCACAACTGAAAAAATATAAATAAAAAAATAATTTCGTCCTTACTGAATAAACATGCATGTACTTTTTATAAAAATCCCACTTATTTTAGAAACTCAACTACATGCAGGTTGCATGCAAATCTAATGAGAAAAGAAAATGAAGGAAGGAAATGTTTTATTTAATGATGCACTCAACACATTTTATTTACAGTTATATGGCATTAGACATATGGTTAAGAACAGATATTGAGAGAGGAAACCTGCTGTTGCTACTTCATGGGCTACTCTTTTCGATTAATAGCAAAGGATCTTATATGTACACCATCCCAAGGACAGAACAGCACATACCACGGTATTTGATGTACTATAGTCATGGTGCACTGGATGGAATAAGAAATAGCCCAATGGTTCCACTGATTGGGATTGATCCCAGACCGACCACTCAACATGCGAACACTTTACCACTGGGTTACGGAGAAAAGAAAAGGATGCATCAAGCACCCAGTTTCATTGTTATTGTAGGGAGATGCAACATGATGCAATCTGAATACTAATGTCATCAAAATTAATAAAAGCAATAACCCCAAAACAGTTATATTATTTACTATGCTTTGACAGCTTATTTTTATGAAAATTGTCTATTGACCTTCACTCCTGTCAAAATAGTTTAGCCGGGGAAAAAAACACCTAATAATAATTTTAACTTTTTTTAAAATGAAACTATCGGCCTGCTTTACATTTTCCAGGTGACAGGATGATAAATTAACAACTATTTAATGTGACCTTATGTTAAAAACAGAACTAAATTTATTAAATAAATATTTAGAAAATGAAATGATGAAACATGGATAAGTAACTATAAAAACAACAAAAAACCCTACTTATTTTAGAAACTCTGTTCCCTGTATTAATAATACTACAGTGAAATCTCTCAAAACAAGCCCCTTAGTAAACTGGACATCTTACAGAGTCCATTTAACAGCCAGTACGGAACATAACCTGTCTAAACTGGATCCCTCTTAATACAGTACATTTATATTGATACCAAAGGTGTCCAGTTTAGAGGGGTTTCAGTCTATTAAGTAAATATTTTAGAAAACAAAATTACAGTCATGACGAAATGTGCATACACAACAACCATAAAACTGCTACTTATTTTAGAAACCTATATGTCTATTTCATACAGATATAAATATTTAAGAAAACAAAATTAGTCATGACGAAATGTGCATACACAACAACTATAAAACTGCTACTTATTTTAGAAAACTACATTTATGTACATGTCTATTTCATACGGATATAAATATTTTAGAAAACGAAATTATCTTCGTGACGAAATCTGTGTTCATGTAATAACCATCTTTGATATAAGTGAGCCCACGCAACCGTGTTTTATTGGCCGCAGCAGATTATGGAAAATGTGAATTATGAAGAAAAACAGCGTCATACATGTAACTACAGAGCGCTACAACTAAAAGCACCATTTAAAGACCTGTAACCATTAATGTAAACATTGATCTTTTCCTGTCTCCGTAATAACAATATTATGCAAACATCTTGAAATAGATGCAATTACTTGACAAAGACAAAGTAAATAAACAGCCAGCCTCTTCAACAAAAGCCTGGAATGATAAAATGCTTGAACTTCGTTAATGACTGACATTGTTTTTGTTTAGGTTTTTTCTCATCTCCACCAGTGCATCAGCACTTGGTTTTGTCCAATGTTAGTAATACAATACAAAACATGACAGCCATACTATTAAGAATTGGCTGTTAGTTTTTTTCGTTCATCAAGGTATGAAGAAAAAAATCATCCACAAACTTCGTTAATGACTGACATTGTTTTTGTTTAGGTTTTTTCTCATCTCCACCAGTGCTGAAGCACTTGGTTTTGTCCAGTGTTAGTAATACAACACAAAACATGACAGTCATACTATTAAGAATTGGCTGTTATTTGTTTTAGTTCATTGAGGTATGAAGAACAAAAATCATCCGCAAACTGTGTGAATTAGCGAAGCCGTTCTCACATAAGTTTGTGAATGATTTTTGTTGGTTCATATCCAGATGAATGTAAAAGAAATAACTGACAATACGTATAATTAAATTTGAATCTCAAACTGCATACTTTATTTTGAATTATGTGTGGTTCATAAACAATAACACTCAGTAAGACAGCTTGCCCATATAAAATGACATCATTAGATATGACATTCCCTGACGACACACTTTTTACATTCATTGAGAATTGAACAAACTCCCATTGCTATGTCTGGACCAGTGGGATATTATGTTGTAATGAACGTAGCAGAAATTTAATTATTCATTGTTAAAGTGTCAAACTCTTAGTTTTGAAAGAAAGAAAAAAATGTTTTATTTAACAACGCACTCAACACATTTTAATTACGGTTATTTGGCGTCAGACATATGGTTAAGGACCACACAGATATTGAGAGGAAACCTGATGTCGACACTTCATGGGCTACTCTTTCCGATTAGCAGCAAGGGATATTTTATATGCACCATCCCACAGACAGAAGAGCACATACCATGTCCTTTGATATACCAGTTGTGGAGCACTGGCTGTGACGAGAAATAGCCCAATGGGGCGACCAACGGGGATTGATCCCAGACCGACCACGCATCGAGCGAGTGCTGTACCACTGAGCTACATGCTGCCCCAACTCTAGTTTTAACCCATGAAAATTAATACAAGTTTAGTTAATCTACAAACCTGTAACACATTTGGATAACGTTGCAACAAAATGAAACAAAAGTTTGTGAAGTTGAAACTGGGAAATAACCTTTAAAATAGACTAAAACTTGTCTCCATAACTGTTACTTGTCAGATGTATGTGTTTTTAAATAAATGAACAATACATTGTGTGGTATTAGAAAAAGTTAAACTTTGCTTTGTGTATCATCACACCAGCTACATTTTTCCGTTAGTAGCAAGGGATCTCCTATATGCACAATCCCCCAGACAGGATAGCACATACCACAGCCTTTGATATACATGTACCAGTCATAGTGCACTGGCTAGAATGAGAAATGTTGATTAGCCACAGTTGTGAAATCAATCTTAGAACTTACTATCTAACCGTTCATAAATGTGCAACAATCTTGGACACTTGGACACATACCTGTAACAAAATGTTCTGTATAAAAGAATACAAATGGTAAGAAGTTCAAACTATAGTTGATGCACAATTCAAATGAATGAATGTTTAACAACACCGCAGCACAAAGAACACATCGGCCACTGGGTGTCAGTCCGAGTCAATTATGTTACACAGCTCAAATCTCAATTCACAGTACAAATTGTTTTTAAAGGTGAAATTTAGTGTCACCATGCATACAAATGTTATGTAATGCTGAAATCTCACATCAACAAATCTTTTCTAAAGCTGACATCTCACTACAACATTGAAATCTGTTTTAAAGGTTAAAGCTGAAATCTTATCTCACCATACAAATCTGTTTTAAAACTTAAAGCGGAAATCTTATCTCACCATACAAATCTATTTTAAAGCTTAAAAGAGGAAATCTTATCTCACCATACAAATCTATTTTAAAGCTTAAAGCAGAAATCTTATCTCACCATACAAATCTGTTTTAAAGCTTAAAGCTTAAAGATGAAATCTTATCTCATCATACAAATCTGTTTTAAAGCTTAAAGTTGAAATCTTATCTCACCATAAAAATCTGCTTTGAAAGCTAAATGTGACGTCACCACACAAATGTGTTTTAAAGCTGAAACCTTACATAATCAATTTTTAATTTTGATTCAAAACTTACATCACCATACAATTCCTTTTTAAGAGGAAATTTCATTTTATCATGCATACAAATACTTTTTAAAGATGCAATCTCGATTCACCATACAAATCATTTTTAAAACTCAAATACATGTATTACCTCACTTACACACCCAACACATTTTAATCATCATTGTATGGTGTATGGACACATGCTATGGACCATACAGATAATGAGAGAGGAAACCTGCCGCTACCATGTAATGAGCTTCTCTTTTAGATTACCAGCAAGGAATCTTTTACATGTAGTATCCCAGACAAGACAGTGCATACCACAGCTTTTGTTAGACCAGTTGTGGAACACTGGCTGGAATGAGAAATAACCGAAATGACCCACCGACGTGGATCGATCCCAGATCATCCGTGCATCAGGCGAGTACTGGACTTCATCCCACCCCATACAACCAAGACTACAGCTTTCAAACTGGCATCAGTTTGTAAATGATTTGTGACCTGACAAGATCAAACCAACACGACTAGAAATGACTTCCGTCCGATACTGTCTGCATGTAACAAGATCCATTATGTCGATGGAATCTAGTAACATTAAATCAGCTGTATTTCAAATGACAAGTGACAGATGTAATAGACAATACAAAGTAACCAATCCCTTGAGACTGTCATACAGAAAACCAATCAGAATAAGCCAACATGACTAGCTGTAATACACAATTCTACTATGTATTATTCCGTTAATATGATTTGGTTATATGGGAATACAAAATGATTCTTTTACAAATCACTGAAAGTTGACAAATCATTTTGGACAATTGGTAAAAAAAATTTAAAAAAATAAAATAAAATCCATTAAATATTGTAGTAACTGTTTAAAAAAAAAAGAGGAGAAATTCATTAGTTTATGATTTAGAAAAACACACAACCTTCCATGTTTTATTGAAAAAACAAATATACAACATAAATAAAAATAAAATAGCACCAAAAACCCCCCCAATTATGCCTCAACCCACCCACCCATCTCCCCATCAACATCCCCCAACACCATACACAATTCATATATCTCTACACTGATCAGCAATGAGAGTGGTGCTAAAAATACATCTTCAAAGTCCACTGAAAAGCAATATTGGATGTCAAAGATTTGGTAATTTTGACTTATAATCGTCTTTAGAGAGGACCTGCTACATTTTTCCATTAGATTAGGTCATAGGGATTTAGGTGAACATTCAAAGCAAGCTGTTGTAGCACACACCTGTTATGGGCACAAGAGCCGCCTCAGCTGGCAACTCTGTCCAAGACAGGAAAGGGGGGGGGGGAGGGAAAGAGTTTGAGGAGGGACCGCCTGCACTGGCAGGTGCAAGGAAGCACCAGCAGCCCGACCAAGATCTGTAGCAGACGGGGGTGGGTGTTGGTGGTGCTATGGAATTTTGAATGGAGCAGTTAATATATATATGCCAAAGAAAAAAAAGGTGAGCAATTTTGATTTGAGGAAATTGGGCACAATTTTTCATTAATTAGACCTCGGTGATGCTGTGGTGCTCTTTTCCATTAGTAACAAAGGATCTTTTATATGTACCATCCCACAGACAGGATAACACATATCATGGCCTTTGATATACCAGTCATGGTGCACCGGCTGGAATGAGAAATAGTCCAATGGGCCCACTGACGAGCATCAATCCCAAACTCAACATAGAAAAGCAATATGAAAAGGAAAGAACAATATTGATACTTTTAAATATTGGTGTTAGAAAACAAGGTGCAAATAAGATCAAACATGAACCGTAACCATATTTAAATACAGTAGAATCTTGTTGGCTTGATTTCGGAAGGGTCGAACACACCACAATGCTGGAGAAAAAAACACAAAGTCCCGAGCTTCTTGTTGGGTAAACCTTTATATTAAAGGCACACTGTCACAGATTTAAGAACTTTATTTCACTAAACATGGATGATAAATAAAAATTACATTAATTGCTGGAAACCAAATGTAGCTATCGCATCACCTCTTAACTGAACCATAATGGAGATTTAGTTTTTTAATTATGGAACCATTGCCATAATTCAATTATTTTTTTACAAAATGTCACTAATAAATGGAGTATGATGGTTATGAAGATGGCTGAATAAAGTACATTTAGGGACAAATCAAATTATATTTGTTCTGGTAATACTTTGTTAGACCATTAAATAGGTCAGTGGTCTGTGGCAATATGCCTTTAGCTGATGATGGATTGAAAACACGTCCAGGGTCAACTATAAGCCTTTGCTCAGACCAAATTAACAGTCCCAACTGTGTTATTAATTATATTTCCCTCAAACTGGTGATCTATCAAATGGTAAACCACCAAACAGGATTAACAATCGCTGCACTTGATCAGTTGGTTATTACAACCTTCGGATTAATTATTTAGTTAGAACGAACTATAGATGAATCAGGGAATTGCAACAATAGGCATGCAATCCTTTTGTTACCACACTGGTCATGGTGTTTGTTAAACAGCTATTGGTAAAGATCTTTCAAGTACAGCTCGTGTTATGGTAACCATGAGTTGAACTGTTGATACCAATCAAACAATTAGTGCACAAACTGGCCTCAGTGTAAAGCATTACTTTGAACACGACTACAGTGATGGGTGTTTTGTTGTTGAAATATTCAAATTGTTTAGCAATACATTTATATAAATACAGATTACGAATTTGCCATTTATTTATTTTATTTCAGTGCACTTATTATTACATAATTTGTATCTAATTCAACTTTCTAACTAATGTTACGGAAATGTTTAATGTTGATGGAATGGTTCAGTTGAACTACCCGATGGGTCGAACACTTTCTAGAGTACAGACAGGGGTTCGAGCCAACTGCAGTGACATGTTGAAAAGATAATAATATGTAAACACAGATAAAATTCATTCTATTAAAGTGACAGACCCTAGTTTTTAATTAAACACCACAACATAAATTTCACTATTAAAGCCATCTCTGATCATTTAATTTAGAAGTACTTACATTTTATTATTTAGAATATTAATTTCCTCATACCTAAAGTGGTTCTGGGCCATGCTTATAAAGCTTTTGGAGTTCAGTCTCAATCTCGAATGAGCGGGCAGCATAGCCCAGTGGTACAGTGCCCGCCTGATGCGCGGTCGGTCTAGGATCGATCCCCGTCAGCTAACCACTGGGGTTTTTTCTCGACATAACCCTATGTCCGACGCCGATATAACTGTACTTGTAATGTGTTGAGTGCGTCGTTTAAAAAAAATTTTTTTTTAAAAAAATCTCGAATGACGTCACAAGGATACAATTTGTATGGCGTTGTCATGACATTCATCCACACTATAAATATTTCATAAGCACCAGACCAGATCATCTAGGTTTTTGTAAAAATGCTAAAATGTATTTTTCATAATTCTAAAAACGCACGTTTGTCTGAGAAGTAATGGTTATCAGTACAAACTCTAGTTATTTTTAGATGGTATTCCCAATTTTAAACATCACAGACTTTAGCTTCTCTCTGTCATATTTTTTTCAAAATGTGTGTTGCAGGTTTATAGATTAAATAAACTAAGTGTCCATTTTCACGGGTTGAAACTAGAGTCTGCGTGTTTAATGAACATTGTGCTTTGTATGTAAGCTTAAAACTTTCAAATATTATGAATATTTGTGAGAATAAGCTTAAAAATCCCATGTGAATTGAGGAGTTTTCATGAAAATGAAAATCCATTGAAAACGAAGAGAAAAACATTTTTATGGATTACCAGTACCACCAAATCAAATCCCACAGATGTCCATGTAACATGACTAAAGTTAAAGTTTCCTTTGTTTAATGATACTACTAGAGTACACTGAGTTATTAATCATCGGCTACTGAATCAGGAATGTCAAACATTTGGTAATTTTGACATATACCGTATATTGCCGTGTATTAGCCGACTCCGTGGATAAGCCAACTCCTTAGTTTGACCCTAACTATCAGGTACAAAATCATCGGCTTCATGTATAAGCCGAAGTAATCTTTTGACCAGCTGTATGTTGTATTGATTTCAATAATACTGTCAACAAATATACTTTTCTTGTTCATTGTATTTGTTTTCCCTTTTTATTACAAACACGGTAATCGCGATCGCAATCAATGCAGCAATGCTAACATCAACCATCATAACCATGCAGTGAATAATAATTTAGAACTGATAAATCATAACAAAAAAATAAATAATTCAACCTGTAACAACATATCACTGCACACAAGTAACAAGTAATTAATTTATTCACTGGACAGCAAAAAGTAAAATCAATGAGGCATGTTTAATCCCCCAGCACACACAGACACAAAAAGATCATGCGGTCCTTGACTACAGCTGTTCACTGTATATGCCCGTATATGGTATGATCATGTGATAATAGTTGGGAGTAATTATCGTTCTGTAATTCATGTTATGTTTTTTCAGTCGGTAATGTTAATAATGAGCTTAATTTATTTGACATTACTTTACAGTTTAATGCACCGTCCCAACAAAACAATATATATTAGAAATATAATACTTGTTTGAAGAAAAAACACCGTTTTGTATTTTAAATTTGCTATATGAAAGACTGGTCCCAGCACAGGTCAAACAAAGATGGCGGACAGTTGGAAAGAATACGTTTTTACCATTGAAATGACAATAAAACAAGTAATTTTTTATTATTATTCATCACACTTATAATGCATTGAAGAACAAAAAACTGCATAATATTGCATGATGGGGTGTTTTATTTACATAATCTGTGAAAGGCTATAAGGGTCTAATCAAAATATATAAGTCATGGTCGGGAGTATTTTCGATCTGAATTTTATGCTCCAATTTGTTGCCTCCATGTATAAGCCGACCCTCTTCTTTTGGAAAGTGTTTCTAGTCTTCAAAAGTCGGCTAATACACGGCAATATACGGTAGTCATAGAAAGGAAACCTGCTACATTTTTCCATTAATAGCATGGGATCTTTTATATGCACCATCCCACAGACAGGATAGCACATATCACGATGTTCCAGTCATGGTGCACTGGCTGGATGGGAGAAATAGCCCAAAGGACCCACTAACAGGGATTGATCCCAGACTGACCATGCATCAAGCGAGCACTTTACCACTATGGCTAACTAATTCAAATCAAATTACACAAATGTACTGACAAGCAGAATAAAAAAACCCACTTTAAATAGCAAATCATGTAAGATGTATATATCTCCCCAATGACAGGCGTGGTAATGTTTAATGCACTACTTAAAGTTGGGTGAACTGTAACCTTTGACCTGGTGATATACTATATGTATATGAGATATTATGCCCTATCTTTGTGCTCTATCTCAGAACTTATTAATTGTTACTACTACATGCATATAAAAAAGGAAAAAAAGGTTTTAGTTACTCTAGGTCTGGCAGCAAGAGATCTTTTGTCCTTTTTCTCTTAAAAATCAATTTTGTTATCACTATAATTACGGGATTGAAACGTTCCCTTCAAACATTTTTAAAACATCAGTTTTGATCTCCCCAATAATGACATTAAAAAAGGGACACACTTTTTAATGGAACTAATTCATCACATACAAACAAATGATTGGCTGAACACACTTTTTCTGTTAACTCAGTCTTTGAAGACTTTTTCATCATGTATTTTTTAAACTCCCAAAAATATTATGAAGATACAAAGGCATCTCTCTATGGCAAAGGAAACCGGCCTCGGTGGCCTAGCGGTTAAGTCGCCGGAAAACAGGCTGGTAGGTACTGGGTTCGCAGCCCGGTACCGGCTCCCACCCAGAGCGAGTTTTTAAGGACTCATTGGGTAGGTGTATGGCCGCTACACCCTCTTTTCTCTAACAATAACAACTAACCACTAATTTCTATTCTGTCCTGAACAGACAGCTCAGATAGCTGAGGTGTGTGCCCAAGACAGGCGTGCGCTATAACAGCTTGCTCTGAATGTGCACGTTAAACAATATTGAAAAAAATAAAAAAAAAGGCAAATGAAAAGAAAGGAATGTTTGTTTAATGACACATCAGCACATTTTAAACTACGGTTATTTGGTGTCTAACATGGTTATTACAATAATCATAAGATGGATGAAACCTGTTAGTCACCAAGGTTTGGTTTGTTTAACAACACCACTAGAGCACATTGATTAATTAATCATCAGCTATTGGATATCAAACATTTGGTAATTCTGACTTGTAGTCATCAGAGAAAGCCCACTACATTTTCCTAATGCAGCAAGGCATCTTTTATATGATCTTTCCCAGACAGGAAAACACATACCACAGCCTTTGACCAGTTGCGGTGCACTGGTTGGAATGAGAAAAAGCTAGTCACAATGACTACATCTCCCTATAAAATGAGCAAAGAATACTTTATTTTCCCTTTCACAAAGGACTGTACACTCTGTGGTTTTTAATGTAGTAGTTTAAGAGAACTGGTCAATATGGGTGGGAGGAAAGGGGGGTGAAGAGGGGAGGGGAGGGGAAAACAGTTCCTCGGTGGGGATTGATCATGTTGATGAAAGTTTTAACATAAAAATTATACTACCAGAGCAAAATGATACACATTTTTTCAATGACTCAGTCTTTAAAAGAATTTTGCCTTAATACATAAACACCACTTCAGCATGTTAATCAAGAGTTTGCTATTAAAGGGACATTCCTGAGTTTGCTGCATTGTAAGATGTTTCCAGCTAATACAATATTTCTACGATTAAACTTACATATTTAATACATTTTCTTGTTTAGAATATCTGTATCTGTATATTCAATGTGCTTCTGGTTGTCTTAATATTTGTAAGAAGCCCAAACTAGATTTTGTACACAATACATTTAACATATTTTACCGTAAATTCACTTTAAATCCATATTTCTTTAATAGTAATGTATAACTATTTAATTACAAACTTTTGTTCAAACACAGCCAGGTGCATTAGTAATGTTCAAATTAAAATAAAATTTTCAGTAGCAATTTTGAATTGTAATGTTTCCAGCGTTTTTAAGACAAAAATGTCATGTTTGTTGTTATTGTAAAGAGATGCAAGTGACTTCATTGAAATAATGACATCATTCAAATTCACAATTAGCTATATTACTACAATACTTCACTATATTAAAAGAAAAACTGGTCTACTTACCTTGACCCCTGTAAAAGCAGTTCCATGAGTAGATAACACAGTTTACATGTCATTATGTTTTTATTGTTAATAATTTTTGACAAAATATTAAGTTTAAGTTTTAAAAGATGAAATAAATAACAAGTCCCATTCGTCTAATATATTGTATAAATCAATTACAGTTAGAAATGTTATATTTATTGTGTATAAATCCACAACAAGTGTGCAAAAAGTGACTGTCATCGATTAGGTGTTCTAAGGGCGGAAGGTGTTAGGGCTACTTCATTTGATGATTACTAAATAAAAATCCATACATGGATTTTAATTTTTTTACAATTTTTATATTGTTTTGCTAATAATTTATTATTGTATTAAAATGCATTTTTGTATATAAAGAAGAAAAGTAAAATTGTTTTGGAAATAACAATGAAATACAATATGTGTGTGCAATTTACAAATCAATCGGCTCGGAAATAAATAACTTGTAGCGGGCAGCATGGCCCAGTGGCACAGTGCCTGCCTGATGTGCGGTCGGTCTAGGATCGATCCCCGTCAGCTAACCACTGGATTTTTGTCACGACATAACCATATGTCCGACGCCGATATAACCGTATTCTAATGTGTTGAGTGTGTCGTTAAAAAAAAAAAAAATAATAATAATAATAATAACTTGTAGTAAATGACATAGTATGAAGAAAATGCAATTTCTGTGGGACGAACCATAAGTTATTACAATGTTGTTTACACAGGTGCACTGAAATGAATCCACACAAATTGTTCTATTCTCACATTGAAGCATAAACATACATGTAAATGTCTCAGAGGAAGGTGACAAGGAAATATAATTGACAATGTTATTGACAACATTGTGCCCAAAAGAAAACTTAACTTTGG
>JAECMU010096897.1:1162-11461 GCA_016106625.1 Dracogyra subfuscus | reverse complement strand
TGTAAGTACAAACAAGTTCATTTATGCAGTTTAACAATAGCTCGGTCTTACTGGGCTTAAGTCATGTTCACGATGGGTTTCCGATGTCTTTTTTGGCTGTTCGCAACTTGGATGCAATGAGGATTAACTAGGAATAGATCGGTGTACAATCCATTCTACAATTTTTTAACTCAAGCAGGATTTGCTGCATGCAGCATTTCCTCCTTGCGACAAAAACATCGGATCGACCACGTAGATAGGATGCAGATTAATCTGAGATACACCGCCTACCGACCCCCTACCACTCGCAGAATAGTCTGCGTTAAATTGCCATTCACAGACTAGTCTGCAGAAAGTCTCAGAACAGTCTGCGTTTGATCGGCGAAAAAAACAAAATAATTTGAATTTTTTCCAGGTTTTTGCAGGTGTTCGCAGAGTATTCTGCGACAGGACACAGACTGTTAGCAGATAAGACACAGACTAAAAAAATCATTTTCCCCCAATTGTGTTTTTTTCCCCGATCGGTTGCAGACTGTTCGCAGTGATTGCTTCCTAACGCAGATTAGTCTGCGATAGGGTAAGGTTTTGTCGAAATCTCAACTTGAACGCAGCGTATTTTTAATGGAAAAACCAATCGTGAACACGACTTGAGCCCGGTTAGACCGGGCTATAACAACCACCATATGTAGTGGCTAAGTAAGGAAGGAAGGAAATGTTTTATTTAATGAGGCATTCAACACATTTTATTTACGGTTATATGGCATTTGACATAATATTTTATGATTAAGGACCACATATGTATTAAGAGAGGAAACCCACTATTGGCACTTCATGAGCTACTCTTTTTGGTTAGCAACAAGGGATCTTTTATATGCACCATCCCACAGATGGGATAGTACATACCACGGCCTTTGATATACCATT
This sequence comes from Dracogyra subfuscus, assembly GCA_016106625.1. Taxonomy (NCBI): domain Eukaryota; kingdom Metazoa; phylum Mollusca; class Gastropoda; order Neomphalida; family Peltospiridae; genus Dracogyra; species Dracogyra subfuscus. The sequence goes on along the minus strand of JAECMU010096897.1, from coordinate 10,558 downwards.
CGTGGTGCACTGGCTATGTAGTTTGTTAAATAAAGAACTCTTTGATGGTAGATAAAAGGTATTTATCCTGCAGCCACTCTTTGTTTTGGCCTCGGTGGCCTAGCGGTTAAGTCGCCGGAAAACAGGCTGGTAGGTACTGGGTTCGCAGCCCGGTACCGGCTCCCACCCAGAGTGAGTTTTTAAGGACTCATTGGGTAGGTGTATGGCCGCTACACCCTCTTTTCTCTTTCACTAACAATAACAACTAACCACACTAATTTCTATTCTGTCCTGGACAGCTATAACAGCTTGCTCTGAATGTGCACATTAAACAATATTGAAAATGAAAAAAGGAAATGAAATTGTTTTGGCCGTTTGTTGATTGTTTAAAACAGAAGATCATACACTGCTACTAGCACGATTTCACGATGCCACCCTTTGTTTTGACTTGTTTGCTTTTAGAATAACCAATAATCCTGAATATTACCTCACACTTTTTATATTTCATTATTAACCGACTTAATTTTACAGTAGGCAAAACATTTAAGTTGACAAACATTTTCGTTCCAGGTTGGATGTTGGATGCAGAAAGCCGACCATCTTTTAAAGAGCTGGCAGAAGAGTTTGCCAAAATGTCACGTGACCCTGGGCGTTATCTAGTAATCCAGGTAAGTTACATGTACCCCGGACCACAGGTTCGAATCACTGCCAGGAGAATAGCATCTCGTTTAGTTCATAGTATGACAGTTTTAAATATCCATTCATCTATTCTAGTAACTAGTTCATTGTAGAACAGCTTTAAATATTCATTAATTAATTCTAGTAACTAGTTCATTGTATAACAGCTTTAAATATTCATTAATTAATTCTAGTAACTAGTTCATTGTATAACAGCTTTAAATATTCATTAATTAATTCTAGTAACTAGTTCATTGTAGTGCAGCTTTAAATATTCATTAATTCATTTTAGTAACTATTCATTGTAGAGCAGAGCGGGCAGCATAGCCCAGTGGTACAGTTCCCGCCTGATGCGCGGTCGGTCTAGGATCAATCCCCGTCAGCTAACCACTGGGTTTTTTTCTCGACATAACCATATGTCTGACGCTGATATAACCATCATTATAATGTGTTGAGTGCGTCGTTAAACAAAAAAAATAAAAAAAATTGTAGAGCAGTTTTAAATATCCATCTAGTAACTAGTTCATAGTAGACCAGTTTTAAATATTGTTCTAGTAACTATAGTTAATAGTAGGGCAACTTTAAATATCCATACATTCATTCTAGTACCTATACCCTGTACTAGCCTCCATTTCAAGTGCCCCGTCAGCTGACCACTGGGTTTTTTCTCGACATAACCATATGTCCGACGCCGATATAACCGTAATTATAATGTGTTGAGTGCATCGTTAAACAAAAACAAAAAAACAAAAAACCATTTCAAGTGTTTTCTGTCAATAAATCGAGTTTGGCTTGACATAAAAAGAAAAAGGGAAACTTTTATGGAAATTAGCAAGTTGTGAAAACAAGGGATATAAAAGATGTAATTCTAAACTTCATGAGCAGTCACCACACTGGGTTTTATAACTGTTGTCCTAGATCTTCACTTTATTTGTCATTCATTCATTCATTCATTCATTCATTCATTAAGTTATTAATTCATTCATTCATTCAGTTATTTATTTTGTGTTTTTTTTTTTTAGTATTTTTAAAGTTTTTCATTTCTTCCAATACTATAAACCTGACCTCTCCCCTTTGTGCATTTCTCCATTTTACAATGCAGGCCTTCTGATATTTCAGGGTACTAATAATTTCTGGTACTGGGTCGGTAAAATCATGGAAATGAAATTTCATTTCCCATGATTATTCTATTCAATGGAAATAATATATTTAAAAAGATTTGTTTTATCATGTTTCTAATATCACACTATTAAAGAATGTGTTTGACACAATTACAAGACCTGGGCCCTGGGTTTCGGAGCGATCTTAGCGCTAAGATCACCTTAAGTGTATACAGGAGCTATGCAGTTAAGGTGATCTTAGTGCTAAGAACGCTAGTTAAAACAGGGCCCTGATTCGGATTGTTGTGTTAACCTTTAGACTACTGGATTAATTTTTAACAAAAAAACGTTGAGTGCATACAAGTTTATATTTTGTACTGACATTTATTCACTTAAATGTAGTATATATAAATACATGAAATAAAATTCATATATGAATTGGTAAGTATTATTTTCATAGGTTTTTTTTTTGTTGTAAAAAATGTTTTAATTATTTTTAGTTCAGTTAATGGTGATTAATATTAGGCAAAAAATATTTTTAAAAAGTATCATTTACTTACTGGCATTTGTAGCCAGCTGTCCAGTATTTATGTCCATTATTCCCTATAACAGTGATTTTTTCTGACCGGATTTATTTTTAAATCCTGAACTACGATTCATATTGCAATATTTGGTGATTTTCATTGTTGGTAAAATGATCAAATTTATTATCAAATTAGCTATCACAATCAGCTATCGATCCCTGTGCCTGAGCACTGATGATGGCAATCAAATAGGCCCTACTATTTCATGTGGTTTCCATATGGGAAGAAAAGACATGGGAGGAAAAGACGTAGGCCTAAACTATTATTTTTATTTCGCTGTCAAAATCACAACAGCATGCATTTAATGGAGATGGTGTGTAGAAAATCTGACTTCATATTGAGTTTGAAAACTTATCTCTTTGCACAGATTTTTGCGATAATTTAAATCAATGATATTAAAAATGGGTTCCCATGACTTGTTTTCACGGAACCTAAAAACAGTTTCCAATTTTTTCCTGTGATCACAAGGCCCAGAACTGAAAAAGTGTTTCCCATGAAATTTGAAATTCTATGGCTTACTATAAACTGATTAGAACAAATTTCACTAGTCAATAAAGAAATAAAAGTAATTTAAAAAACCCCAGAAGAAAACACTTTTAAAAAAAGAATATCCAGACTGGAAATGGGATAATTATTTATAACATTGTTAAAGATTCTGACAAACATCTGTTGAGATGGTCGGATCAGTCCATTGTAAAAAAAAAAGAGTGGAAAATGCTCTTAAAGGGATATACCCTAGTTTTTAAACACTAAGACATAGTTTTGACTATTAGAGGCATTTTTTGATAACTGAAATCATACTTTACTTAAATTTTATTGTTTAAAGTATCCATTTCTGTACATTCAAAGTGTTTTTGGTCATCCTGATGTTTTTTAATATCACAAAATGCATTTGTCATATTTTTAAAAAGGCACATGCCTCTGAAAAGTAACAGTTATGTAGTCGAGTTGTATTCTATTTTAGATGGTATTTCACCATTTCAAAGTCAAAGACTCATGTTTCACTCACTTGTAACTTTATTAAAATGTGTTACAGGTTTGTAAATTAAACTAAACTTAATGTTAATTTTCATGAACTGAAACTAGGGCATGTCCCTTTAAACCAGAGAGGTAAGAAGGTTAAAAGGACATTCCTGAGTTTGCTGCATTGTAAGATGTTAAATTTCCAACTAATAAAATATTTTCGCGATTAAACTTACATATTAAATATATTTTCTTGTTCAGAATATCAGTGTTTGTATAGTCATTGTGTTTCTGGTCATGTTAATATTTGTAAGAAGCCCAAACTGGATTTTGTCTTCAAATAATTTTGTATGTTCGAACAAATATATTCTTGGAAATTAAATGAAATTTAACCTACCGGTAGTACAAATATTAGAATGATCAGAAGCATGTTTAATAATATACAGCCACTAATATTTTATGTCGAAAAATATATTTTATATGTAATCAGAATTGTTAAAAAGTCTGTTAGCTGATAACATCGTAAAAATTGCAGCAAACTCAGGAATGTTCCTTTAAGTATTCATCAATGTTGTCTTCATTTTAAACAATGCAAACATGTAACACAAAGAATAAAGACTATTGCTGTATTGGGTTGGGCATCACAAATGTGTGTCATGTCATTATGAGATTATAAGAGGTGATCATAAGATGATGATGGAATTTTAGCAGTGATACAAGATGATAATTAGTAAGATTTTAATGTGGTAACAATAAAATGATAATGAGATTTTAAGGAGATGATAAAAATGCAATTTTAATGAGGTGATAAGATGATAACAAGATTTTAATGAGTTGATAAAGATGTTAATGAGATGATAATAAGATGGTAATGATATTATAATGAGGTAATAGATGGTAATAAGATTTTAATATGATAATGAGGTTAAGTGTTGTTAATAAGATAATAATGAGGTTATGTGTGTGCCTGAACCTCTTTTGGATATAGCCACGTTAATAAAGTAACAGTAATGAGATTATACTAAGATTACATTGAGGTAATAGTAAAATGAGAATGTAATAAGTTGACAATGAGATGTCAATGAGATGTTAATGAGACGATAATGGTATGTTAATAAGATGTTAATGAGATGATAATGAGATGTTAATGAGATGATAATGAGATTTTAATAAGATGATAATCAGATTATAATAACAAATTTAATGAGTTGATAATAAAATGAAAATAAGATCACCATTGAGATGATCATATTTTAATGAGAAGAAATGAGATAATTAAGTTCCATGTGATAATTAGATGATAAAAGATGATAATAGGATAATAATTATTTTAGTTAGATGAATAGTGAAGCTGCTGTATTTTCATTGGGTATCAGACTACTTGACATGACTATAAGACTTGACTATGTTATTATTAAAAAAAAATAATTAATGTTTTCTTTATTAATATTATAGATGTTACTTTCATTTATGCTCATGCTTCTATCTTTGGTCAGCATTCAGTTTATACCTTTTTATTATTATTATTATTATTATCATTATTATTAATGTATGACTGTGTTGGTGATCTTATTTTTTACTTATACATTCCAACTTACATGTGAGAAAATCTATTTGTAGCCCCCCTCCCCCCCAAAAAAAAAAACAAAAAAAGTTTTTTAAAAAAAAGATTTTTTTTTAAATAAACTAAATTAATTTTAGAATAGAATTTTAATTGATTTTGAAACTTTCTGCATGATAGAATAACCAAGGTGTGCTTAAAATTTTATTTTTATTATTTTGTTTTTAATATGTACATTTGGTGGAGATTATATAATATTTTTTTTACAACTGAAACATAATTATGAAATTTTGTCTTAAAGGGACACGGTCTACTTTTGCCTCCTGAAGTATTCTGTCTAAAAGAATACTGTACGATGCTTATGCTTCTTACAGGTTTTTTTTCATTTGCGATATTAACTTTTATACTTAGAAAAGCAGATTTAAAATTGCTAGAATTAACTATTTACAATGCAAAAATATTTCAATGGAGGATGAACATATGGACCTTTAAGTGATTTACAGTTGTTGAGTCAGAAAGATTATAACAATAGTGGAAAATTAACATTCTGTTGAAAGCCTTTGAAACACTTGTATAAGTTTTAAAGTGACAGACCCTAGTTTTTAAACACTAAAGAATATGTTTCACTGTTAAGAGTCATTTTTAATAACTGAAATCATGCTTTACTTACATCCTAAGTGTTTCTGGTCATCCCAGTATTTTTTTTAATATGACAAAATATTTTCATATTTTTAAAAACGCATGTGCGTCTGAGAAGTAATGGTTATGGAGTTGAGTTTTAGTCTATTTTTAAAGGTGTTTCAAAGTCACAGACTCATGTTTTCCTCTATTGTAATTTATTCAAATGTGTTACAGGTTTGTAGATTAACTAAACTTAGTGTCAATTTGTATGGGTTGAAACTAGGGTCTGTGCCTTTAATAAAATACATGTATGAAATATGCAAATATCAATGCATAACCACATTTTTTAAAGTTAAATTGTTCTGCATCTAAAGTGAACTACTAGTATTTCTCATTTTCTCTATTTCCTTCAGCCCAATCTCACCTCGCTATTGTTAAATCATTGTCTACTAATGCAAAATATGTTTTTATTATTTTATTGGTTTATAAAGTCTTCTCATATTCTCAGTTTTAGAATTCCAAAATAGCACATTTGTGGGTTAGTTTTGTCTTGAACACCCACTACTGTTTTATAAAAAAAATTACAGGAATTGTATAGTGTGTTCAAACATCCGTAGTTTTGACATTTATGGAAAGTTCATTTATTTATCAGAAATATCTTGATGTCTCTTACTTTTTAATGTTTATGGGTTGGGTTTTTTATGTCTTAAGACATTTTGTATTTGTGAAATTCCAAAAAAGTTCATTTAATGGACTAATATTGTCTTTTAAAATCAACCATTCAAATTAGGAATTTTAAAAGTATGTTTGTGGTCTAATATTGACTTTAAAGGGGTGAGATACAGCGCAATGGTAAAATGCTTAGTGTGGGATCGATCCCCATCAGTGGACCCATTGGGCTATTTCTCACTCCAGCCAGTGCATCACGAGTAATACATCAGAGGCCGTGGTATGTGCTATCCTGTCTGGAATGGTGCATATAAAACATCCCTTGTTAATAGTCAAAAAGAATAGCCCATGACAGCGAGTTTCCTCCATCAATATCTGTGTGGTCCTTAAAATTATGTCCGACGCCATATAATATTAAATAAAATGTGTTGAATGTGTCGTTAAATAAAACATTTCCTTCTTAATATTGACTTTAAACAGTTTAGAAATCTGTGCAAAGTAAATTTAAAACACATTTGTGGATTTGGATTTGTAGGTTGGTATTTTTCAAATTAATATTTAGAAATTAAATTTACAAACTAGTATTGTTTCTAAACATGCCCAATATAGAAAATTCCTGGAAGGTAAATTTATTGATTGGGATAGTCTTTTGATAATTTATAAATTGGTGGATTGTCTATTGACATCATCCTATCAAATTAATTTAAAAAAAAGTTAAATAATGTTTATGGACTGCATTTTCTTTTCAAAATGACAATAAAGAAATTCTTGGACATCCACTGTTCAAATTTAATATTAAAAACTTCTGCTTGTGGATTGACAATTTAGAAAATGGTTTCAATCAAGCAGAATTGACAATTTAGGAAATGGTTTCAATCGGTTTTATAGATTCATATAAATTCTGTGTATGTTATGGATTAGTATTGTCTTTTAACATTGAAAGGTTATAAATAGGTCCAAATTTGATCTATGGATTGATAATATCCTTTGATGTCTGTCGTTCAAACTGATATTTACAAATTGTTGGAAAGTAAATTTAAATTAAGTTTATCAGTTGATGTTGTCTTCTGATATCTACCATTCTAATTAATATTTACAAATTGTTGGAAAGTAAATTTAATTTACATTTATCAATTGGTATTGCTTCTCTTCTAACATCTGCCATTCAAATTGATATTTACAAATTGATGGAAGGTAAATTTAAATTATGTTTTTTTTAAATGTAAATAAATTTAAATTACATTTTTTGATTGGTTATTTTCTTCTGACACTGTCATTCAAATTGATATTATTGGAAAGTAAATTTAAATTAGGTTTATCATTTGGTATTGTCTTCTGACATCTTGCACTCAAATTGATATTATTGGAAAATAAATTTAAATTAGATTTATCAATTGGTATTGTCTTCTGATGTCCAACATTCAAATTAATACTATTGGGAAGTAAATTTAAATTAGGTTTATCGATTGGTATTGTCTTCTGACGTCTGTCATTCAGGTTGATACTTACAAATTGTTGGATAGTAAATTTAAAATTAGATTTATCAATTGGTATTGTCTCCTGACATCTGTCATTCAAATTGATATTATTGGAAAGTAAATTTAAATTAGGTTTATCAATTGGATTTGTCTTCTGACGTCTGTCATTCAGATTGATACTTACAAATTGTTGGATAGTAAATTTAAATTAGATTTATCAATTGGTATTGTCTCCTGACAACTGACATTCAAATTGATATTATTGGAAAGTAAATTTAAATTAGGTTTATCAATTGGTATTGTCTCCTGACATTCAAATTGATATTATTGGAAAGTAAATTTAAATTAGGTTTATCAATTGGTATTGTCTTCTGACATCTTGCACTTAAATTGATATTATTGGAAAGTAAATTTAAATTAGGTTTATCAATTGGTATTGTCTCCTGACATCTGACATTGATATTATTGGAAAGTAAATTTAAATTAGGTTTATCAATTGGTATTGTCTTGTAAGTGGGCTGTTCTTGTGTTGACACGGCTGCTTCATGTTTGATCGCACACAGGGGGATGTGCTGAAGAAAATACCTGACCAGACAGAGGTGATATCGGAAATAGATTTGATCCCTGGCGATAGTTCCGATCTGCACCAGGTGAACAAAACAAACGTGCATGATTTTTATGCATGACCTAGTTGTGTTGCCATAGTGATGTCAACCCATAACCCACATTGTATCCCAAGTCCCAAAATTGTGGGAAGGATAAAAGGATAATATTTTTTTCATGTGTAAAATTGTTGAATAACGAGATATAATTAAAGTGGAAAAAATTTCTTTTATTGTAAAATTGTCATATAACACAAAGTATTTAAGGTGGAAACCCATTTTTTAAATTGTAAAATTGTTCAATAATGAGAGATATTTAAGTGGAAAGAATTTTTTGTAATTGTAAAATTGTTAAATAACTAGAGATATTTAAAGTCAAAACCATTTTTTGGTTGTAAAATTGTTGAATAATATCACCAAGTTTTGCCTTTACCATAGTTTGACACCCAATAGCCGATGTGTTTTTTGTGCTGGGGTGTCGTTAAAAATTCATTCATTCATTCTTTTTGTTGAATAGCAAGAAGTATATAAAGTGGAAACAATTTTGTTATTTTAACATTGTCGAATAACACAAGATATTTAAAGTTAAAATGATTTTTTTAATAGTAAAATTGTTGAATAACACAAGATATTTAAAGTGGAAACAGTCTTTTTTAATTGTAAAATTGTTGAATAACAAGAGATATTTAAAGTGGAAAGTAGTCATCAATAAATTATTACTTTTAAAACTCCAAAACCCAACAACAACCCACTGAAGAATTTATAAACTTTAAATTTTCATGTATCGGCGATTGTTATCAATATTTTAATAATTTGAATTAAATAATAAATATATTCACATAAATTGTAAAAATTAATAATAATAATTGATTGTCATAATAAATATATTGACATAAATTGTAAAAATTTATAATAATAATAATAATAATAATTAATTGTGAATAATAATGATAAATATAATAAATATAAAATAATAATAATAATAATAATAAAGTAACAAGTAAATATTCTGGAATTATTTTAGGGTTTTTTTGTTCATCTGCAGCTAGAAGGAATTGAAAATTTCATTGCATGTTCTTGAATAAAATGCTTGGAAATGTATTCTGATTAGTTTACATGAACTTGAATATGTACCAAGATGTAATATATGCTATATGCGTT
>JAECMU010096887.1:0-13243 GCA_016106625.1 Dracogyra subfuscus | reverse complement strand
ACTAGACCGAACCAGCTGTTTACTAGACAATGTCGTTCGGACGTACCTTAGTGTCGAACCCTGCCTCCTTCACCTCTAAAAAAAAACACCCAGTAAAATGTTTACCTTCCAGTCTAGCCCTGTTTATACACAACCTCCTTCACCTCTAAAAAAAAACCCAGTAAAACCTTTACCTTCCAGTCTGGTCCTGTTTATATACACCTTCATTCAACTCTAAAAAAACCCAGTAAAACGTTTACCTTCCAGTCTGGCCCTGTTTATTAAATTTATATACAACCTCCTTCACCTCTAAAAAAAACCCCAGTAAAACCTTTACCTTCCAGTCTGGCCCTGTTTATATACACCCTCCTTCACCTCTTAAAAACAGCAAAACCTCTACCTTCCAGTCTGGCTCTGTTAACGCTCCCCTATCTGTCTTCGTCGATTTAAACTTAGTTGGATCCCACTCCTCCTTGTAGTCCTGCAAACAAATATAAAAAACACTTTTAAACAATGCCATGGCTAAAACATGCACTTACAAGAGAGAAAAACAAATGTAGTGCAGGCTTCCAGGGAATTTAGGTTGACTCCGATATTTTTCAATCAAAAATAGGTTGACCTTTGAAATATTTAAATAACCCATTATATTAATAACAAGCACACTCAGAGCACTGCTAAAGCAATAAGTGTCCCTTAACGGGCTAAACAAATTTTAATATTTCCTAAATTCAAGGGGCATAACTGTGAAAAATGGGTAAATTACCATGAAGATCAACAGAACATGATAAAGCTATATTACTGTATATAGATACACAAAATTTCAACTCAATATCTTCAGGCATTGTGGAAAAACACATCCGGAAACCTATATGTGGGACAGACTGGAGGACAGATAGACGGATATGAAACCTATAGTCCTCTCCTGTTCAGCCAGTAAGGGACTAATAACAACCATATGTGTGGCATGCTGCTAATTATTTAACAAGCAAAATGAGGCAGTGTTCTGCTTATGGATGGATAACACCAATTTTTTAAAGGTCAATCAATATTAATATATATTTTGCATACTAGCAATGGTAAAACAAAAGTCACATGTTTCTCTTTATTCGTTACAAAATTCATTGTGCAATAGAAATTGCTCTGAAATGTATGCAGAAATAACTGGTGGTATACAACTTAAAGCAGGTTACAAAGTAGAGTTACTTACCCCTCTTTTTACAGGGTCATGTGCTATATCGATATGTACAACCTGCCTTTTCTTCAAATCCTCATTATCCAAATCATGTATCTTGAAAAATAATAATAATAAAAGCTTAAACAAGTCAAATATCATTACACGAGGTGTCAGAGAACAATGTCGCTATTGTTAGCTAAGTTATGGTCTTTTATTTACACTGCTTAATGGCAAGCTTCTATAGTAACCACTGACAATAACTTGTAATATTGGATAAGTGCTTAGAACTTCATTTTCACTTGTCCTATCTGAAATGTACAGGCCTCACCCAAATATAGCTGTTCAACAAGTCACACCATATCTAACTGGTTTCTCATCAGTAATTAAAAACCATCCAGTTGACTGTCAAACATCTTGCAGTGCTAAATTTATGAAAGACATACCTTGTCAATACATTGTGATTACCAGTTCCATTTACCGGTTAGACAAGTTGTTAGAACAAATTGCTATTGGCCTACACCAAAAATCATGTCCAGGACAAGTACTAACATAGAACTCTCTAAAGCATTAATGGATGTTGATTTGCTTTATATTACAGGTAGTATGTTGCCATGGCAACATAAATATATGTACAAGACACAAAGGTACATAAAATGCCCAGTCTAAAAAAAATAAAAAACATTTGGTAATTTTGTCATATAGTCTAAGAGAGGTAACCTGCTACATTTTTCCATTAGTAGCAAGGGGATCTTTTGTATGTACCTTCCCACAGATGAGAGCACACATTACAGAATTTGATGTACCAGTCGTTGTGCATTGGCTGGAATGAGAAACAGCCTGATGTGCCACTAACAGGGATTGATCCTAGATCAACATCAAAAGAGTGCTTTACAAATTGTACATGCATGTATCATTATCTTATATGAAGTGATACTAAGATATGGCTCGGACAAGGATATCCTCCAATTTGCAATACGGTGTGAAAGCAGTGTTTGAAATAAGCACTTGTCTGTTTGTCTTGTGAAGTAAAACTCTGCTCGGACAAGCAAAATGTACATAAATGGTTGTCCAGTGGACAAGTGTGAGTGCGAATAATTTTAATATACTCATATAGCACTGGAGTTTCGTGCATGTCTGTCCCGGTGCCTGTCTCTGGAAAGACAGTGACTTGCTCCGGGACAAAACAAAATTAAGGGTATAATTTTAAAATTTACATCCAAAAATTAAATAGTGGGCCTTTAAAACTTTGATAAGCATCTCTAATTAATAAAGAAAATTCTACTCATTAAATTAGGTCGCTAGATTAGATTGGGTGGTCAAAAAGAAATTAGATAACACATCTGATTTGGGATGGGGCGGGGGGGGGTGTTGAAAATGGACAGAATTTTGAAAATAGCAATTAGTAAAAGTAAAGTAAAACTTTTCAATGCAGCTTATTTTTGAGCAATCAAAAATAAAAACATTTATGTGGACAAGTGAAACATTGCTGGATTTTTGGATGTACTTGTCCAGTGGCCAAATGGAAAATTCTGCTTATTTCTATCATTGGAAAGTTATGTTGCAATGACTTAGTTACAGTATGTGACACAATATTATCCCAAGTTGTACTTGCATGCAAGGTTTGATGCTCCTAAATTGATATAAAAAAAATTAGCCATAATAATTACATTGATTTCATCTCTAGTAAACGGGTACTTAAAAATTATATTAATAAAGTTCCATTTTCATCCAATCATTGTATATTTTATAATAATAATTATTACTTACATTTTCTGTCTCACCACGATCTTCATAATGCATGGATTCAATGATAATGTAAAAATTGTCTTTCATATAATCAGGATTCTGTCAATTAAAAATCAAAATTAAACATGAAATAGAATGGAGAAAAGTTGAGGTGGTTTCTCTTTTATAGATACATCACCTGTCCATGTGCACACACACACACACACATCCCCTACAACTAGTAGTCTGGTCCATATATCCTAACAGCCAATGGGATGGCCTAAAATTCTTCTACTGTATGCTTCCTCTGGTTCCAGTCATGTGACTTAACTTCCAGACAACTAGCCATAGTGCATTTGTTTGTGGACAGGTGATGTTGAAAAGAAATTAATATTTAAGATGCTACAGTTTAAATGATGTAAGCCTAATATTAATAATATTTTACACAATACTACCGATAGCAGAATTATTAAGCCTGTATAAGTGGTTTGATGATGACTGTGTCAATGAACACACATTTAGTATTATTACCCATATAGAAAGTGTCAACAACTAACTTACATCATCAGCGACACCTAAGTCACAGCTATGATGAAACAGTCTCTTGTTCTCAACTTGTAAACTTGTTTTCAATAACAGTATGCTGTATCATTTGAAAATGTTCCATAAAATGACATGGACTGATAAGGTGTCATAAATATTGTTATTAGGGAGGGTAGGTTGGCTCTTTTAAATAATATATAATACTACCACCCTAAAAGTCCATTTAAAATGTTATGTTATGCTCTTTTCTCCTATACATTAATAACAAAATTGAAAAAAACTAATTAATGAAATTAAAATTACAGCTGTCTTTCCTTTTCTATATAGTGTCTGGCAACACAATTATTTCTTTAAGGCCTCAAGTGAGTTAATGAAAAAATAACCTACCGGTACTTACATTTATTACTGTCCTGCAGTAAGGGTAAGCATTCCATGCTTTTTCATGAATTTCTAAAGAACCTTTTGGTGCTAAAAACCGAATCCACCCAGGAACTTTACTGAAAAGAAGAAACATAATAAATATGCTAAATGAAAAGGTACTGAAACTTGATAAAAATGATCACTCTCTATTCAAATGGGGGTGGGATTCAGCTCAGTCAGTTAAGTGCTTGTCTGAGGTTTGTCTGAGGATCGAGTCACTGTAGTGGATCAATTCAAGTTTTTCTTCTTTCAACCAGTGCACTACAACTGGTCAAAGGCCATGCTATGTGCTTTTCTGTTTGTGGGGAACTGCATATAAAAGATCCCTTGCTACTAAAGATCCCTTGCTACTAAATTAGTAATGGAAATATGTAGCGGGTTGCCTCTGATGACTACTTATCTCCCATTAGTTATCTGAAAAACTGCTTTAACCCAGCTGGCCTATGTTTCAATAGCATTATACTAATTCAGTCATTGTTCAATGTGTGATTTTCAAATATAAAAAATGCTGTCAGTATGTGCAAGTTTTACTCATCATTTTTCATACAGACCACACGTCACTCGGCTTAATGTTAGGAGGAGACTGGTTTACCACTCACCTGATATTTTCAAACATCAATGACTGGTATATTATTGGCCAGTGGAATAGTGGTTAAACCATCAGATACTGGGTTCATATCCCAGAACTGGCAACCACATAGAGAAAGGTTTCAACAATCCAATGGGTAGATGTAAGGCCACAAAACAAACTTCACTCTCACTAACTATTATTAACAACTAACCACCAATCCACTGTTCTTGCCCAGGTAGAGGAGTCTGTTAATTGGATGTAAGCAAGAAAATAAGTGAAAATGAATATGTTTACTTGCACACCTGTGATAATCAGCAATGATTAGTGGTTAATGGTCTCTCCATTTGTATGTATACCTTAATGTGGATAGAGCTGAGTGGTATTGAAATTTCAAGTTTGTTAACCCTACTAACAGTATCAGTATTTTGGAAGTGATTTATGTCGGTATGGATACGATATTTGGTATTGCCACAATACTGATATCAAGTATTATCATATATGTCTTACATTTTCAGTGCAATCAAAGTATGTGATATTTTTCAGATCACATACTTTAAGAATTTGATAACTTTGCAAATTAGATGTAAATTAGTCGAGGTCTCGGCACTAGGTTTATTGACATTTAAGCAAACGTACTTGGGTGACACTCCATGATTGGCGTATGCATTCAGTCATCAAATAAAAACATTTCAATGGCAATTTGACACTTAAAGCTGTCCAGTCCAGCGTTCAGAAAACAAAAACGTTAGGCGTAATTTTATTTTGATGTAAGGACATCCAAAATTACGTCATTTGACGTCATTTCCATTCAAAAATACACTGCGCCACATATGCTTACGTCATTTGAATATGTAGTAATGGCTGACTGGAATTAAAGTTGCGTGTACTGTTTACAAAAACATGTTGTATTAAGCGTGAGCTTATATAATAAAGAGATTATTACCCTTGTGTATTTCGGTATCGTCAATATCATATATTAGGAATAAAAATAATATATTATGCTCGCATAATACAATTTTTATTCCTAATATATGATATTGACGATACCGAAAAACACTCTGGTAATAACCTTTATGTATCTTCTGTATACTTGACTTTAAAAACATGCCTGAGTTAAGGCTCACCTACTAATTTCATTTTGTCGACACACAGTGACACAGTGCATGTAATTGGGTTTTTTTTGTTGATTCTGAGGAAGACCGATGTCAATTCAATCTTCTTTTCATCCATTTTGTATTCATCAGATATATTTTTAGTGCTTTACTAAATGGCAGGAAACGTTTTTCAACACAGAAATACAATAATGTTTTTATATTTTCTTGGTACAGTAAATTGCTATTGACATGATACCAATACCAAATGATATACCGCCTAGCTGTATATCTAGCTACTAGAGCGTACATGTACCCACCTCTGTAAATGGTATATTTTGTGTGTGAACTGCCCAGATGTATAGGTTCCATATGCAGACTTCATCGGACTATCTGGTGGTGAATTGTCTGCATCGAACGGCTCGTTTTTCAGCACTTCAATGCCTTCTCCACCACCTGTCTCATTCTTGCTGGCTTCTGCCACAGAGTAGAGCTGAGCAACTTGATACTAAAAATGACAACAAAGAAAGAAATGTTTTATTTATAAAGGCACTCAATACATTTTATTTACAGCTATATGGTGTCAGACATATGGTTAAGGAACACACAGTTATTGAGAGAAACCCTGTGGTCGCCACTTCATGATCTACTCTTTTTGATTAGTAGCAAGGGATCTTTTATATGCACTATCCCACAGACAGGGTAGTCAGGGCTAGCTCTGGCATTCGCCAAATTCACCAATTTTAATGTTATTTTATTAGAAAATAACTGGGATTTTGCAATTTTTATAATATAAAATGTTGATTTGACAAAATGTTCTGATCACCCAGAGCTAGCTGTGGTAGTACATACCACGGCCTTTGATATACAAAATGATAGCAAACGCAACTTTAAATGATCTTAATAAGTAGAGAAGGGCAGGACAAAAACCTGAATTGCAAGAAAATTCAAAGTTTTTCATAGGTGACTAGCACTTTCCTGCAGTAGTAAATTTATTTCCTTATACTGTAGAACATGAAAGTTTTGCTTACAACAAAGTATTGCGAACAACTAATGATAATACGAGTATACTTACAAATAAAACAACTTTTTTTAAAAATACATTAATTAAAAGAACACATGCCATACACAGCATGTAAGCATTTGCTTTGAAAAGAGTTTTTACTTTGATTATCTCTGAGTAGCAGCTAAGGTCACAATACTTTCTACACGCAGTTTGGGCTACTGATGGCGTATCGCAAAACATTCATGATGCAATATATAATGGATCTACAATATAATAATACATATGATGAGCATACATTGAATATTTTTGTGATACTTTAAAGAATAACTATAAGTTATTGTTAAATAGTACGTCAGGAACTGCATCTTTTAGGGGGTTTCACATATATTTGTTTTGAAAACTTTCAAGTCTGAAAATGAAAATTCCAGTGTTTTCGCTGGTCAATTTTAGAGCCTTGGGCCCCCTTTCATTTTGCACCCCAATTTATTGTCACATACCATACTATATTTTATGGCATACAGCTGCATTTGTACATTTACCACTATTTTAATATGTACTCTTTCTTTTTCATACATTGCACACTGACATCAAAGGAAACAAGTCTTGGCTGACTGGTTATACTTTATAGCTTCAGTGGCAAGAGTTCCTTATTTTTTCCAACTAACAATTTAAAAACATTTAATTACGATTAGGGATAATTATATATAATTCCTAATAAAACATTAGAAAACATTCTTTGTTAGGGATATCATCACTTATAAAAAAAGAAAAAAAAGAATTGGTAGTGTTTATCATTTAACTGTTAAATCTATCTTGGCTACCAAATAATATTTGCATTGCCTTTATAAAAACAAAACTACTTTTATCACCTGGTGATGTCATTGAGATCCATTCATATGAAGAAGATAGAAATAAAAAGAACAGAACAATGTTATCATGAAATCTTTGTTAAATTAAAAATATAATACTAAAACTTTGTCAGTTCACCAAAATAAATTAATGCATAAAAGTCCTAAGTTCTTAACGTGCACATTCAGAGCAAGCTGTTGTAGCGCACACCTGTCACAGGCACAGGGACTGGCCTTGGCCGGAGCTCTCCGTCTGTGACAGGAAAGGTGTGGGAGAGGGTAAGAGGGGACCACCTGCACTATCGGGTTCAAGGGAGAACCAGTAGCCCAATCAACTTGGAGGCAGGTGGGGGGATTGTTGGTGCTATGGAATTTTGATACCCTAACGGGTGGGGTCAAAAGAAAATTGGGTGCGCAATTTTGAAGAAGGAATTTTGGCGCATTGTATAAACCTTTTTATATACTAGACATTCAGGATCAAAATAAGAGGTAAGCCTATCCACAGAAAGGGTTTTTTTCCCCACATGTAAATTTTTATGTTTCTTGTTTTAAGCCAAAAACCACAGAAAAAAAAACTTACCTCCTCTACTGTCATAGGCAGAACAACTCGACTGTAAAAACAAAAAATAATAATGTGAACACTTAAAAATATATCCGTAAAATTCTGTGATATTTGTATTTGTATTTTTGCACAGTTCTTTACACTGTTTTTGTTTCAACCGTGAATTTTTATATTGATGTTGATCATCACTTTATTTATTTGCATAAACATAGTTTGACACCCAAAAGCGGATGTATTTTTCGTGCTGTGGTGTCATTCTTTCATTCATTCATTGCATCCGTGTTTCAGTGCTGGATCGTACAGCAAAACACCCCATAGCCATAATACATATCTACCATAACCACATTGTGGGGTTTTTTAATAGGCATTCAATTATTTTTGGTTAAGATCCATTTATTTTTGTCAACATTCAGAAATATATAACTTTATATAGATAAGGCGATAAACATTGTTTACAAAATATATATGCTCAAAACAAGCAAGCCCAAATTGAGTATAAACAAATAATATAACATGCTAACCTCAAAATACTTTTACCACTAAAATATTACCATAAGCTTAATTTGACTGATATAACTTGAAATGCATTTCAGCAACATCTTTACCAGCTATTAATAACATGTTGTTAACAAAATCTAAGAGTGCTCAGAAGAGACAAAAAAAACACCCAGTTGTGCCCAAATTAATGCGATCTAAAACACTAATAGAATAATAATCCATCAAAGTATTATTCTTTTTTAAAAAGACTTCAGGCTGCAAAATGACCGGGTTCGCAACGCAAAATGCGATACATAATCTTGTGATCGCGATACAATATTCTAACAATGATTAGCAGTTTGCGATGCATATTTTTTGCAGCGAAACTGAATTAATGCCTAGCCTAATTTTCAGTGGTTTTATAAAGTGGCGTTACGGCCTCGATCTGCGATACAAATCTATTGAGATCGTGGGTGAAAAAAATGTGCTTATGGTCGATCGGGTTTGCCCGTAAACATCACTTAGAATAAGGTAGATGACAAAGTGTGACCACTGGTGATTATTATTTCTGACATATATTGTTCAACTAAACAAGTGATAGTGATGGTCAATCACATGTACAGTTCTGTACTTTTTTTTTTTTTTTCGTGTTAAGCAACACACAATACAATTGTAAGTCTGTACATTCAATAAAAAAAAAACATTTTTAAAGAAAAGAATGTGTTTTATTAATTTTTACTTATTTTATAAAAGTGCTAATCAAAATCAGTAGTTGCTATTCAATTCTTTATCCAGTAGGAAAAACTGCTAATCAAAAATTTAAAAACAAATTGCACCCTGGACTTTGTAATTCACTTACATACAAACAATACATAAACAATGTACTGTTATGTTTAATTTATACTACTGTAAAATACTTTATTTTCGAGGGGTGTAATTTTCGTGCTAAAGAAAAATCACCATGTTCGCGGAATTAATATTTCGCGCATCCTTGATTAAACTTTTTATTCTTTCTTTTTTTAACAACCACTATTATTTATCAATAAATCCTGTTTTTACAGTCAATGCATAAGCAATATTAACTGTCGGTAGGCTACCTTGACATGGGCTTAATTAGTCCTGAATAGTTTATCAATTAAGACTTGGTCTACAAATAAAGACTACCAATTGATCGTGTCGGCATTCTACCAGATCAAATGATTAAGTGTTGTTATAACAGGTAAAGGGTCTCACTGAAATTGGGTAAATGGCCGCTTGTAAGCATTATATTATATAACGAGGTGTTAATCTTTGTAATTCAGTATTGTATTGTAATTCATCCACAATGTCTTTACTTCCCTGAAACCCAAAACGCCTGGTTTGCCAAATCCATGCGAAAGTAAAACTGAAAACGAGGCAGAAAATATGTCAGTTGACAAGGATACTCCTAAAACGCGAAAGGGTGGTAAAGAAATAAAGGAGGTCTTTCTTAAACGGGTGAGCGATACAGTAAGCAAACATTCAAATTCCAGACAAGCTGGTAATTAACTGGGACCAGACTGGAGACTCACTCATTCCTGGGGGTGACTGGACCATGGAAGAGAGAGGCGCTAAACAGGTGACAATATCGGGTGTTGATGACGGTTTTGTTGGCGATCACCAAAAGTGTAGACATGTTACCACCCCAAGTCATCTACGCTGGAAAAACAGACCGGGTCATCTACAACAATTAATCGGTCACAATCTGTTTGGTTTAATTTTTCACGGGTCCTAAAATTCGCGAATAGTGCGAAAATAAAGTATTTTACAGTATCCAGATTAAAAAAAATTAAGTCACTTCTACCCAAAAAAAAGTTTTAAAAAAAAGAGAGTAATGTTTAAATACTGGTATTATACAGATCTATTATTTCAAAAAAATATTAAAAAATTAATTTTTAAGTCACAAAACGTCTAAACATTAATTAATACATTTACGGTATTACGTTTATAGGTCAATGCTACAGAGTACATGCACTTTAAATCATTATTTATTTGTGGTTTTTAAAAAGTACCTAATAGTAATGACAAAATTACACAAATCATGCTTTATTTTCATTAATAATTATTTTAAACTCATTAGTGACATGGTGTTCCAAATACGAAATTTAACGGAATTATACCCATTTCCTTGAGTAACTAAATGTCGTTCATATTATTCATTGATAGCACAAAAATAATTTCTTGAAGTGGACTCTTTGTCACCACCAATTTCTATCACAAACAATTAAATCTAACACAAAATTATTGTTTATTTAGTTAATTGGTAGCTTCGTTCACATGCTGTGGTTTTGCTGTGTATTGAGTCATCTGAGACTTCCATGGAGATGAAAAGAATATGTGTCAACTACAAGTTCTCAACTTCTGTGGGAGTTTCACTGCACAGAAGTATAGCAGACATAGCCTTAGGAGTATTTCTTTTGTTGGATGGCACTGGTTACACCTATCTACTAAATTATTTATCTTTGACAGTAGTTTCGAACTCACGAACGTCAGAAACAAGATTGCCAACAGTTACATAAATTATTCTACTAATCACAAGTTGTGTTCATTTATGTCTACGCCTTCTTATAGTGTTGAGTGTATATATTTTAACAGATGGCCAATGGTAGTCAACCTCTTATAATTACTGTTGCGTGAAGAATATAGTTTGCAACAAGATGTCAAACATGATTATTAAATGAAAAAATATATATTATAAAATAATAAAATTCCAGGACTTTTCAGGGCGTTCATTTTTTTCTCCCCAGGAGTTTTAAGCACTTTCCAGGGTGGAAATAAAATTCCAGGACTTTCCAGGGTTTTCCAGGATGTGTGCGAACCCTGGTTTGGTGTTAGGGAGTAGTATTCTTAATTAGTTGTTATAAGCGAGATTTACTGGCATCTTTGATTTAACATGGATACCCTTATTGGGCATTAATTCCTCAAAACAGACAACAATAAAATGTTCAATGTTTTGTCTCTGATGTTTGATATTAGTGATGTTAGTTAGCACATACACTCTGCACATCCGTTGCAACAAAGATACGATGTGAGATGAACAAAATCTAATGGTATTTACTATGATTTAGGGATTGAATAGGATTGAAATGACACTGAATCTGATTCCACCTTTCTCAAATAATTATTGTGTATGTGCTGTGTAGTCGGTGTTAAGTGTGACCGGGGACATCTTGGTAGGAACCAGGGACGTTTTCACATGGGGATGAAATGACCCGGGCATGATATGAGTATTATGACTGGTAACCCTAAAAAACATGGTGGAATCACTTCACAACTTAGTGGCTTGTTTTCATTGTGGCATTACTGTTGAGCAGACTACTCTTCATTGGTAAGTGGCGATTTTTATAATTAAAAATAAATTGAGGTTTTATGTTTTCCAATTTATTGATGTCACCATTTCAATTGTATTCATGTGTTTATTCTAATTTGATGGTTAATTTTCTAATAATAAACAAACAGATCTACTAAAAAATGAGTAATGTAAAACAAAACTAATTTCTACAACAGTATAATATGCTTTATATAGCTTGGTGAAAGCCACTCCCAAATAATTTGCTTTGTTAAGTATAAAGAAGCTTGGGTCAAAACACTTGAAATGGGGTGGACAGTAACAGTTACAGTAAAATAATTAATTTTTAAATAATGGCGAGGTCTATATTTTAACCGCATCATAGATATTATTTGTTATAGTGTATTAAATATATATAATATAGTCAAACTTTACATGACACTGGTAGAAAAGCGGTCAAGAATCCGATCATAGGTGATAGGCGAATTTCGGTCATGATGTGATATTATGAGAAATCTATTTTTGGACCAGAATCGATACATACACTGGGCGTTGTAACAAAGATTTCAAAGACACTACATGCTGAAAGCCATAATATTAATATACCCCGAAAATACAAGTTATTCTATAAACCTGAAAAATCACTTACAATTCTTTTAACAACATGTTTCCTTGCCTACCACTGGTATTTTCTTGACATGGGGGGCGAATGAACCTGACGTCACATACACCGGTGGTTAGACTGAGTCCACTCGTGTGTATCGAAGTATTGTAAAAGCGGACTAAACTGCATAGACCAGTTACTTTTGTTAGTTTAGAAAAAAAGTATACCTTATAACGATAACGGATCGACTTAAATAAATAGCCATATCATTGTCTCCCTCTTCTTCTTCTTCTTCTTTTTTTTTTTTAAAGTTCATTATTATTATGTAGTCATCAAAGCTTTCTGGTAGTCATTAAATACTTTTCCCTACTAAATAGGACAATGATGACGCATCACTGACTAGCTTAATAATGTCTGATGCATGTACAGTTTAATTTGTTATTGGAATTTGGATAGTTTTTCACGAACACCTGATATTAATTAAGTTAGTTTTGACAGTGACTCATCAGCACATGTCACCACGACGGTTTAGATTTCTAATGGGCTCTGTCTGTGTAGGTTTTGGATTTGTGAAACAAGTTTTGGCAGTCCTCTTAGTTTGATTAGAGCGGATGTTTTGTATTCGTGAATGTATGCAAAATGCTTCGAAATGATCTGAAATACAAATGAACATATTCGTATGCGTATTGGTGAGCGGCAGACCACTTCTAAACAATTAGGCATCTGCCATGGTTCATGGGAGAAGTCATAACTTTGTCAAAATATAATTTCGTACTCTTCCTCGTACAGAGATACAATGTCAAAAGGTTTAGTTACTTTATCGTTAATTTCAGTCATATTTTCTTTCCTACACTCAATTAGGGTTCGTGCACGCTATCTTATACTCAGCTAACTGGGCTGTCTATCCTGGACAAGAGTGAATGGTTAGTCGATGTA